>VZTV01015049.1:0-20949 GCA_013400875.1 Anhinga rufa
GGGGCTAAACCACGACAATAGTGAAGAGTTCAAAACCATGGAAAAAATAATTTAAAAAATCATAAAAAGAAAAAGTTGAGAAAGGCTTTCCATAGATTGTTCAGTTCCTACCCTGCCCCAGTGCAGGAACAACAACCTACTATTAGCTATTCCAGGGGAAAAAAAAAAAAAGTGCTGTTTCTTTCACATAAGCAGGGGATTTCCTTTAACTAGGAGTTATAGCGGAGCTTCAGGTCATGGGACAGAGCAGGCTTAGATGCAGAAACTCAAGAGATGGAACGGGTCAGTCAGGTGGATTAGTAGTTGCTGTCCTTGGGAGACAGCTGCTTGGAGCTAGACGCCTCTTCCCTCCAGGCTTTGCCAGCATGCTGCTTGCTGTGCCCACTATCACCCGACACCTCCTTCACGGTCTGTTTAGCCAAAGATCCCGAGATGTGCGCTGTGGTCTTCGATGCCCTCCTCCACCTCTGCTGCCATCGTCACTAATCATAGGCTATGGCTATCGCACGGTTGTCCACAATACTGGCTCCCCCTTTCCCCCACGCTCCTGTCCCCCCATCAGGGCTGGTTTAAACTGCTTAAGCTTATCCTCCAGGAACAGGGGTGAAGTTATAGCCCAGTATCTCTAAAATACTTTACTCTGTTGGTCTTCGTTAGGAAAAGGTTACTGCTAAGTCTTCTGTGCTTCGTGAATTTGCACCCAATACTCACCTCATCCTCTCCGGTTTTATCTTCCAGGCTTCTTCCTCCTTCACACTCTAGCTAACTCTGACAGGTTAGTTTATGCAATTCGTACTTTTAAAAAAGGCTGCACAAGCATATAAAGTTTTCTTCAGTTTAAATGGAATAGAATTTCTGATATATTTTATGGTGGATAGTAGAGCCATCTAGTGACTATTTTGTGTTATTAATCCGTGCAAAGGATTAACGTAAGAGAGCAAAAGACCTCTTCCAAACACTTTAAATACCCTTCTAGTGATACGTACATCTTTACATGCTTTCCCCAAATTCGCTGACAATATAATTTTGTCAGTTCTGTGCAACTAGTAGTACACAGGATGGAAAACAGCGATCAAACATCACTGGCTTCCATGCCTCCAGAGCACTTGTCTCCTTTCCCCAGGTGTCTTCAAAGGCCTTGGACTCTGCAGTAAATAAATCCAGAGTAATGCTAGTAAGGCCAGTTTAGCTTCGCATCGCTGGCACCGAGGGCGCAGTTTAGTGCTTAAGTGCCAATACAAATCCCTTCCTCGGGTTATTTTGCTGAAGTAAAGAAACTGCCTCAGAGCATCTTGGCTGCAAAGTCAGGCAGCAAATGTCTTTTTCAACTGAATCGTCTCTAAGGGAAGGAGAGGATGTTGGAACTGGAAGGGGAAGGATGTTGGAATTGGAAGGGAGTTGAAACCAGATAAGTTTAAGGTCGTCCTCTAACCCAAACCATTCTATGTTCCTTTGGCCAGAAATGCTTTAATCCTGAGATCTGCTTGCTCATTTAGGTGCCTAAAGGTGGGTGCCTAAATGTAAGCTGTTTACTTACGCTTACTTTCCAGTCAGTAGAGAGAAGTCGGTACCTCCAGGGTCCTATCGTCTTATCCTAAAAGGTCGGAGGAATGGTCCCTGAATGTCTCCTGACAGGACAGACTAGGCGAAGGAAGCACCAGGGGGAGGAGGTATGTCCCCTGTTCCTGCAGTGTCCCAACCTGCTGCTGAAGGGCAGGACCTGGCTCCAAGGTATGTGCTTTGAGTGTGACCTCTCCACCACTGGTCACCCCAGGTGCATAAAACAGTGCAGGCCAACCTGACGGTACTTGTCTCCCTTGCCAGAAACCTCCTCTCTACAAAGGAAGACCGTCCTGAATCATGAACATGAACTAGGCTGCGCATGATGGGCCAGAGCTACCAAAAATGTCCTCAGGAAGAAAATCCTTCCATTCCCTACAGACTGCTCAAGGATGGCATGATGTCAAACGCAAACTCGCCTGCAGTCATCCTATTGCATGAACCAAATGTTGCACCAGTCCTCGCTTAAGACATAGACTGAGCAAGAGCAGAGGTCATGTATGTGCTGTGAGTGCTGACCGGAGCTTGTGGTCCTGTGCAGTGCGTAGCACCCAGATAATGAGCGTGGTGGCACAGCGGTTGTCAGTATGATACACACATGGCACAGGCGAGTTGCTCGTGTCGTACACGCTGGAGAGGCCTGTGGGATACGTAATACCAACTAAAACACGGTGTGCATACACCCTGGTGCCTCCAGAGTGGCTGTCCTTGAATGGTGTAGGCATGCCTACGGTGCTAGCAGGCGGACGGAGGCCTGGCCTGGGGTCAAGGGCTCGTTCTCTGGCACTGTTCATAAAGAGGTTGAAAACTTTCTCTGTGATACCATGGCATTAAAAAGGAATAAGTGTTTAATTTACACATGTATTAAATGTATATACATTTATTGAGGCACATGTACAACAGTTTCCTAAAATCCTTCAAACAAAAAGTAGTTGCATTATGCCCCAGTGCTGCTGTTATGCTGACCCCACAGCATACATACATCTCATCGAGGGATATTCAGTTTCCTCTTTTTGATTCCGAAATGGCTATTTTTTCCAGCTTGCTTTTTTTTTTTCTTATATTTTTCTCTTTCTGGGAAATCATCTCTATGACTATCATTGTTTTCCCAGTTTGAACTTGAGAGTTTTCAGCAAGTCCTCCAGTATATTTACTCTAAATCATTGGAACAGAATAAAAAAAAACCAATATGCTTTGCCTTAACTTTTCCTTTTTCTGTTCAAAGCATATGGTTTGGTAGGCTGCATAAAGAGCTTGGCCTCAACAGATCAGACAGACAGCAGCACATCATCTCACCTCAAACCTTTCCCTGGAAGAAGAGGGAATTATACAGAGCCTTTTAGTTACCAGGGTTGTGCCAGCCCATTCTCAAAAGGACTTAATTAAGTATTTAAGCTGAAAAGCCAAAATGCTGTTCCTCTTACTTCCATGGCTGGCCCCAAGAGGGCAAAATACTGCACTTCTTGACTTACCACCATGATAACTACATTGACTTTGTCTTGAACTAACACCTCTACTAGAGGGGAAAAAAAAAGAAGCATGCTGTCTGCCTTTAATGAGAACATGTGATGACCAACACGCAGAGCAGTCACAGGTCGGACTCAGCCCTGGTTTAATTCTGAGCTTAATAATGCCCCTGGGACGTGAGTTTTAGCATGTGGCCTAGAGCTGGTTAAAGAGCAGCAATTCTCTGGAAGAAGAATTCAAAGTTTTGGCATCATCTTAAGTTACCATAAAACCAGAAAATTTAGACATTTCTGTGTGGGGGGAAATCTGAAGAAAAAGGTAAGTTGGCCTAATAGCAAAATTTTGTTTAAAATCCAACTTTAAAAATTACTTTCCTTCAGTAAATTATTATTTAAAATACAGAAAAATTATTTAAAATACAGAAAAAAAATATCTCAAAAGCCTTGAAATGAGATGTTTCAGCAATGTCAGATATTCCCTCCGTTCCTCCCTGCATCATTGCTTTCTGGTTTCAACCCTAGAATAATGAAGCTTAGGAGGAATGATCTGATAATCACAAACCAAAGCAATCTAATAATCATGAGCTGCATTTTCTGTTGAAATATATTTTAGTGGCCAGTTGGTTTGAGGAGGGTATGTACATACTTGGCATCTTACCAGCTCAGGTTCCTAATGAAAATTATGTTTGGGTTGAAGGTTAATAAAAATCGCGGCTATACTGTTTTTAATAGAACATATTAAATAGAACATGCACCAACAGAAGGGGCTAAGAATTAAGAACTGTTTATCAAAAGCTACAAGGTAGGAATTTACATTTGAAAAAAAGAATGAAGTATCTAGTTTCCTTCCGTTTTACAGACATCTAATCATTTCTTTTGACCTAATGTGGTGTGATAGGTGGGGGGAGGCCAGAAAGGATGTAATACGGGGTACTACTTCTTCAATGAGTCCATTTTGATTGCAGATCTGAAAGCACCTGAGCAAAATGGCAAGCGAGGTGGTTTATGCAGAGGTATCACCCAAGGAAAGAGTGCATTTTACTTCCCACACTTCAGATACAGGTAAAAAATGGTCATCTTAATATTACTTTTCCTTTGCTCAGTGACATATTCTTAAAAACTTTCATCCTTTCTTAAATCAAAGCATTCATAAGAAGCTGAAGTCATGTTGAAAGAATTTTTATAACTATTAATATCCACCTCTGTTTTTATATATCTATTTGCTTGGCAAATTCATGTTTATTAATAGAAGGAATACTGAATTCTAGCAAAAGTAAAGAATGACGTTTAAAATCCCATTCTGGATTTCAATAGTATGGCTGAAATGTGCTGTTTCTGAAACACATTAATGATCAGACATTGAAGATATTAATAGGGATTATTGGAAACTCATTGGCATGTGCATTGGCAGTGCACTATGACACTGGACTTCTCTCTCCTGCGATACATTTACACTTTAAATTTTGATTTGATTCATTTTCTTAGACACCAGAAATATTTTTAAATTGTAAAACAATAGGTCTGTTTTTATTTTCTTTCTTTCTTCTTTCTTTCTCTTTCTTTTTCTTTCTTTCATTCTTTCTTTTCTTTCTTTCTCTTTCTTTCATTCTTTCTTTCTTTCTTTCTTTCTTTCTTTTTTCTTTCTTTCTTTCTTTCTTTCTTACTTTTTCTTTTTCTTTCTTCCTTTCTCTGTCTCTCTGTCTCATTTTTTCTCTTCTAAAAATTCTATGTTGAGAAAAATACAAGTCAAGAATCAATAGAGGTTTCTATAATATTGAAAACTGTTAGTCCTACAATTTGTGTATGACCTACTCATGTCTTCAACTATAAAACTGCATTACTTTAAAAATCTATTTTTCAAGGAATAAAGTGCAAAAGATATCCATTAATGGATATAAGTAGGAAATCATTCATGATTTTAAAATAAAAGTATCAAGTTACGCCTTCTAGATTCTGATCAAAAAATAGATCTTTGCTAGTTATAATACAATTAAGCATGGAAAATTTATTTTAAATTATAATATTCAGAGGTCACAGCATGAAAGAAAAATGTGCCCTGAATATGCTAGCAAATATTCTATAAAAATAAGTTTCGTAGATTTGCTCCCTGGGACACAGAACTAAAAGCATCTGTACAGGTATGATGTCTTCCATGTGTTAACTCACTTTGCCCCTTAGATCGCGTGATCAGAAAAGCTGCATTGCCAGGACATCTTTGGTACCCCGGTGTAGAACTACCCCAGAAGTACTTACTGGGGATGCAGACACATGTCCAGTACAACTGTCTGTACAAAAAAGTTTCAAAATTTGAGAGCATAAAAGGTTGTTCCACCTATTGGTTTTTTTTGATTCCTCACCTGAGACTATCCTTTAAATTTCTGGTCGTATTTTATAGTTTTAAGTGCTTTCACAAAGCTTTTAATACACTTTGATGAATTATGCTTAGAAATTGCTCCTCTAAGTTATTCTGAGAGCCCTCTAACCCAATAACATACTTCTGAAAGTTGCCAGTATGAGGTACTTGGAAAGACAGTGCCTAAAAATTTTTGATGGCCAAATATGAGGCTAATTAAGTAACCAAATTTCAGGCAAAATGCTTTTTCTTGTGCCTTAAGAGTTTGACAGCATGTGGTTTACCCTGTCCTAATCTTTTGAAAAGCCTTTTCAATTGTAAGACCAATATTCTTGTCACTTCTGTGAATCTTGCATCCCTTTTGGAGTCCTAATAAATGCTTTACTTTAATAACATCCTAAAACAATGACTTCCATAGGCTGATTCTAATATCTTGCATGAAGAAATACTTTAAATCAACATTGAATTTGCCACCTACTAATATTGTCAGTGTGTCCTACAGAGATATAGTGAAAAAACAACTACCTATATAATATTTTTTTTGTATTCTTATATATATAAACTTCCATTATACATTCTTACAGCCTCTATCTTCAATTTCTACATGTGCTCCATCACTTTCATAGTTGAGAGTATGAGTGCAGGAAACTGTGGTCCTCATCACAGTGAGCTCAGAGCAGTTGAGTTACCTGCCTGAAAAAGCTCAAAGGAAGCAGTTGTTGTCTTACTCTGTGCGTATTTTACCTTAAATGATTGATACAGCAAGATTTGGAAAAGCCCAAAGTTGCTCCTGTGAGACAGGAATAATTGCCTAGATCAGCAAAGAAAAGGGGTTTCATACTGCCCTGCCTTGGAGCATTTTTTGAGTTACAGACTTCAAACTTTGCCTTGTCTTATCTGATCGCGTAGCTCTAAGTTTGGTCTGCTTCCCCACGGGCACTAGGGCTGTCCCCTGGCTAGTCCGCACCCTGCTTCTCCTCTCCTCGCCTGCACCGCATCCTTGAGTTTTGCATGCGGTGGATAGAGCAAAAGGTCCATGTTCCTGCACTTGTCCTACAGTTTGCACTGCTGAAGTCTGCATTTGCTTGTCTTCCCCATGGCACTTCAGAGAAAAATCTGTTTGGTTCTTCTCTCAAGAAAATTTTAATAGCATGGCATACATTAGCAGCAAGCAAGCAAGTAGCTCCTGGGAAATGGGGCAAAACATGCAAAGCAACCTACAAGGCGGTGTGATGCAGTTGATATAAAAATACAGCTTCCTTCCTTCCGCTGTCACACCTACCAAAAGCTGCTGGGGTCAGTCAGGCGTGTCCTGCCACTCGCCACTTTCCTTCTCCCTCCTACTCTGAGAGTTCATCTGCGGATTTAATATTGCAAGATGGAGGAGAAACTGTGTCATAGGGCAGTTCCCCATCTTATTACACCTGCAGTCATCTTCCTACTCACACCTCCTCCCCGTGGCTTTTCTGCTTGTACAGTATCGCTGATTTGGGGCAATAGTCCTGCAGAGACCCTCTGGGCAGTGAGATGTCTTCTGGGCGTACCTTTAAGTATTTCAGTTTGAAAGCACTGCCTACGGGCTGCAGCTTGACTGCCTAATGGAGGTCAGGTACCTAAACATCATCTTTGCCTTCCTTGAGCTTTACATCTAGCACTGGCCACTGACTTAAATAGCCAAAGTATGTGCTGCTCTTGCAGTGAGAGTGGAGCAGATCTCTTCTGTTACGCAGACAGCCAGTGTAAGCATCCATGCATAATAACAGAGGAGTGTAAGCAAGGCCTCCAAAGATAAGGAGAGCACTGCTTAGCTCTTGGTGTTAAAGAGCAAAGCATTCTCAGCAAACCATCCACTTTCTTGAAAAAACCAGTGGCTGCTGCTGAAAATCCCGTTGCCAATTCCTTTTCCAGCCCAGCTTACATTATTGTTAGCGAATCCACCCAGGCGATCAAGGACTCCTGATAATTCTCCCCTGTTGAGGCTGGGAAAGCAGGGAACGTGCAGTTTGCCAGGCAATCCCACACCTCTGGGGAAACCCACCCTGACGACATTTTTTATGCTCTCCATTGGTTGTAAAAATCATGTAACACATGGTGAAAACATTTTTTTTTTCATGGTTGCAACCATGAGTGTCACAACTGTTATAAATGATCCATTCCCAAACAGGATTCCAGTTAAAGTTTACAATTTATTAAATGAATAGAGGCGAGCAGGCAGCGCTGGGCAGCACTGGGGATTGTTCCACCATAAGTGCTACCCCGACTCAGTAAATTCCCAAAGTTTATATGCTCTACAGTCATACATAGTCATAAGGTTTCCGAGAATTCATTAACATATGTAAAGGTTCAATCTGTATGCGGAGTTGTCTTTTTAGTGGTCTTCAGGGTCCTCTTGTGGTCTCCGATGGTCTTCCTCACCTGTCCATGGTTGAACTTTGGGTTTCTTTTGCCCATATATAGTCATTGAATTAGCTCATCAGTCCTTGGGCACTGGACTTCTCACAGGAGGCTGGTGCTTGTTTTAACACTGTTGCCCAGAGTCTGTGTTACCAATGGATTTACGAGATTATTCAAGGTCTCTTCTATTCTCTCAGGCACCAAGTGGCATTCTTCTAACACTATCTTAGCAAGGGAGGGGACCACAAGAAAACAAAGGTGCTTTCAAACACTAAATCAGGGACTGTCAGGGTTTTAATCCTTTCAATAGCGAGGGGCCACATTTTGCTATGCGGCCCTAGTATATAGTTTTATATTGACATGAATCAGGTGAACATACCTCACACAACCATGCTAGTGGTTAGCAGGACATAGGAGGATTTTCTACTGATTGACCACCAGGTACGGAATGGGGAGATTTTCAGCAGCCCCCAGAATGTGCGCTGATCTCTGCCATGTCGCATTTGAAAGTCTAACGTGAGAGAGTGCTATAGACAGTGCCGGAGGGCTTGCCACAAGCTCCGTGCATAGCAAGAGGCAATCCTTTTGCACTTGGAAGGCGTGTCGCCCAGTAATAGAAAAGCCATGTTTTATTTTGCCTGAATGTGCCCTGTCTCAAGGCAATTCTTTCAGTGCAGCCATGTCTTAGTCCGGTATGGTTTATGTAGGCCAATATCTCTAAGCAGTCTGGAGATGCAAGGTAGTTTCAGAAGGAATGGGTGCATGTTCTGAGGCACAAGCATCTGGCAAAGACTTCTTCATGAGTGTAAAGGCAGTCGGATCAAGTGTAAGGATAGAGGAGGGTGGGTTGTTTTTTTCAAAATAAATCCTAAAAACAGATATCTGAGAACAAGGATGGTCTGGGAAGATCTTTATCCCGATGAGCAGCTGACAAACAGGAAAAGCTGGGAAAGAGAATGACAAGTAACACTTAGAAGAAACAGAGAAGAAAGCAGTCACTGGAGGAAGATCGGTTGTTCCCGGTGGTTTCTAGATCTCATTACAACAAACAGCATAAACGCTCACAGTGAAAGACCTGCTCCACTGCTTTGCTTTATGAAAGGGGCGTTTCCAAGCCCCGAGGCACGGGTGTCTCAACTCAGCAGAGATGAAGGCTGCTGCAATTCCGGCGGTCAGCCAGCTCTGCATCGAATATGGAAAGCTTCCCTTGCAAATGGTTCTTAGTCATGGAAAGCATCTGTCCAGGGCACTGATGTACGGGAGTGGAGGGCCTGCTCTTCTAGCAAATGGCCATAAATTAGCAAGGCAATAAAGATTCGGATAAGCCTATTTTTAAGTCTTCTCTCTCCAAGTTTCTGTCTTCTGTGATTAACAACGCAGGGGGAGGGGGGAAATCTGCTTTTGGGCTATTCTGGCTGAGAATTAACTGCAGACAGGCTTTCCTTTCCCCTTTTTGTAGAGAAAGTTGAATTAATGGTTTGTACTGAAAATCTGCGCTCTGTCTGCGATGGTGCTTACCAACCTTTAATTTAAACCTCATTTAAATAGTAGGATGACCTTGAGGAAGAAAACTCCGTGGATGAAACGAAAAGAGTATGTTTATATTTTGCATGTTTTACATTTGGTGGTTTACTCTGAATTGTTAAAAATGACATTTAATTCATAAGTGATTGAAAAATAGGTTGTCTCTCCGCTATGCACATGCAGTACAGCTTAGCTTTGTTCCAGTAGGAACTGTGCTCCTCTTTGTGACAGAAAAAGCAGTAGAAAACAGGCATGTTTCGTACCCATGTACAAGATATGAATTCACCAGTAAGAAGTTTATTGAGAAAAAAAAAATCATTTTATATATATAAAACTCTATATTATAGAAAAAAAATAATTCAGCCCAAAAAGTTGCCAACTTCTGGTTAAAGATAGACAGAATGTGTACATGCGTGTATAAGATATGGAATAATAAAAAAGTAGAATTAATGATAAAGCAGTTCAGTGTGTGATAACCTATAGTCACCTAGAGGGTTTTTAATTTTCCAAAATTTAGTAGCCGTATAACTTTTTATTTCTTTGGAAAACTGCACAGCACGATCATTATTTGCATGAACTCTTCTAGTAATTTCTTTTCGGCACGTTCGTTCAGTGACACGGAAGTCGTACGAGAAAAAAATAAATGAAAACAATCTCTCTTGCATGTTCTTGCCCTTCCCATTTTCTCAGAGAAGGTCTGGTGCTGCAGGGTGCTGGATGCAATGAGAACAGCAAGGGCTGCTCTTGGGCAGGATCTCTAGTTGAAGCACTTTTTGTCTCTACAGGTGATTCAACCACATACACCGAGGTGAATATGAGGTGGAGATCTGACAGACCTGACAGCACACCCAAGGCCACACATACAGGTACTGCAACACTGCAGGACACTTTGCATTTTCTCAATGTATTTTATCCTCTTTGTGTGCCATTGCAATTACATATTTACATATAGCAGAGGAGTTGCTTAGGGCTAGGTGCCCAAAGAGATGTTCACATGATCTAGGCAAATTAAAGGACCTTCAAAACCTTTCCCAGCTGCTGGTTTTCCCTGGGGGTGCCTGAAGGCTGCTGGTGACTGTTTTCAAAGGTAGCAGGTCGAGTCACAGGCCCTCAGGTTTGCATTAAGCTAAACTTTTTGTCCCTCAGCCCCAGATAAGCCTGTGAGGATTCACCTGTCAGCGTCCCTTGCCTCTGGGGCTCAGTCTAGCAAGCTTTTGTCTTATGCCTGTGCTGCCTGCATGGATTGCACCTGAGAGCGAAGGGTGTCCCCCCCCACCGGAGCCCTTGGTGCAGGCAGATTTGTGTCCATGCTCCTAGGTGCAAGCATCTCTGGAGCAACCAGGCTGCATCTGCACAGCACAGCCCTGGCCACTTACCTCCTTTGGGCCCTGTGAGACTTGTTTGGTCGTGGTGTTTTGGTGCATAATTTTAAAAGGCTGTGTTACACCTTGCCAAAGTAGCTTTTTTTTTTTTTTTTTTTAATAGCATGGCACAAAAAACATTGCAATAAGCTGTTGGGGATGTAATAAGGGGTCTAATGTAGGCCACGGGAACGTTCACTGGGGATGCTGCTGGAGATCAGATCTGGGCAGAGGGAGTAAAATTTGGCACTGCCCACGTCTGAGCTGTTGGAAGGGAATGGTTTGCTGAAATAGAGCCAGCTTTCTTCTGAGAAGGATCCCAGAAGCAAATGAAGATGCACCATGCAGACAGTGTGGTCCGCTGGAGGACCAGGACCTGCCAGCAGGACAAAATGCCAGCCATTCCCTGCCTCTAGTGAGTAGACCCACACACAACACAGCGGCTCCCCACCCACTCAGCAGCCAAATAGCACACTCTTCCAGGGATTGGGACAACATCGCTTTCTATCTTTGCTGCAGGTGATTTTGATACATTTTCCCCTGCTCCCCACTCCTAAGGGATGCACAGAACACGTCATTAAAATTCTTTTTAGCAACAATTTCCATGTATTGTTTTTCATTTCCAAATGCATTTAGGGTGAATGAACAGGTCAGCAGTAGTACTTAAAACACAGAAACGGAGCTATTTTTAGAAAGTTTAGAAGTTTAGAAAGGCTAGGGAGCAAAAATTAGGTTTTGAACAGCTGTCTGATGGGTTCAGGTAACTCGTGTCTCTCTTTTCTTAAGTGAAAATTTTAAGATACATGAAACTATTTTCTCAAACTGTAACCAGCCCTGAAAGTAAATTTTGTTTTGCAAAGTGGAATAATATATTGGGTACAAGTTTTAACTCTCTTGTACGAGGCAAAAAAGAACAGAAGAAAATCGCATTTGTGCGATGCATAAAAACAATTAAGATATTTATAGAAAACATGTTAGCTGCAGAAAATGCTAAGTGAGAATAAATGTTTCCATTGGTGGGTTAATCTGGCCTTACCACAGGAAAAAGAAACCAAAAGCTTCAGATGGTCTTTCTGATTAACAGTGGCAGTGGGGCAGACCAGATAGTGGGCCAAGTGCAGATCTCTGCCCTGCTGTTACAAAGGCAAAACCAATTTACTGCCTTACTTAAATGCCCTCTGATTTTGTGCCACTGAAACCAGGACTGGACTGCAGCATGAAAAGTACTGTCAGTGATGCAGTTTTGGCGTATCGCTGTTGGCCCGTCTGTTTGTTGGCTGCCTTTTTATACCCCAGTCCTCCCTTCCTTTCTCTGATTCTGCCTACACTGTCCGTATTTCCAGGTTTTCAGAGTTTTGTTCCGGGAACATAAAAATCCATATATGCTATACATATTGATAAATCACAGAATCCCAGCGCGGCGGGGGCTGGCAGGGCCCTCCGGAGCTCCCCCCGTCCAGCCCCCCTGCGTGAGCAGCACCCCCAGAGCAGGGGCACAGGACCGCGTCCAGGCGGGGTGGGAATGGCTCCAGGGAAGGAGACTCCACAGCCTCTCTGGGCAGCCTGGGCCGCTGCTCTGGCACCCGCACAGCAAAGGGGTTTTGCCTCAGATTTTAGTGCTATAGGTGAGCTCTGTCCCTTCACATTCTTCACTGAAACCTCCTTAAAACCACAGATACAGATCAACCTGGAACATGTTAAGGAATGGGGATCAAAAGAACACAGAGATCCTGGACAGGATTACAGTTGGAGCAGAAAATTATGTAAGCAGGGATTTAACAACTAATTAAACATGTGTTTCTTTGTTGTGCTTAAAAACGACGGTAATCTGGAAAAAGAGTCTCTACAATTTCAAGTAACCTATAAAAGCTTTTTTAAAATCCTGTATGTGAGCGTCAGGATTTCCTTGTGGGTCTTCAGTTGTGTAACCTCAGAAGAATAACCCACGATAGCATGGCTATTGCAAGCCATTCTGCAAGGGAAAGGCAGGGTATATTCCAGAGTGAGAAGCACTGGCAGCACTATGCAGGCGTGGCAGGCAAACTGCATGGCAAAGTGTTGACACAGCAGCGTTGGCAAAGCTGTGCGCTGCCGCAGAGGGTGAGGTGTCACATTTTTAGGCATCTTCTCGACAGCTATGATGATAAAAACTGGGACTGGCCAGGAAAAGGGTTCTTCTGACCCTGAAAATGTGATTTCATATATAAAGATACATATATACAGGTTTATATACATATAAACATATATAAATATATAAAGGTTTTATTTTCAATTAATAACTAAAATGTTAGGACCCACAGCTTTCCAGTTTTCAAACATGTGATTTTTGCTTAAGAAAAGAATTTCCAAAACAAGGTTTAGCTTCTACAGGTACATTTAGCTGAAAAAAAAAAACCAACCCAGAATGTTTTCAGTTGCATCTGCAGCACACCAAGGATACCATCATAAACTTGCTGTTCGCTTTCCACAGGTGCTAGATCTATAGCACACACAGCAACACATTCCTGCTGAAGGCCTAGCTAAAATGATTTTGCATACTCCCATAACTGAGAGCAAAAGCTGACTTGCTGCTGCCTGTGGTGAGACCCCTCTCCCTTGTCCCTTTGGCAGTGACCTGCTTGGAGAGCTCGCACTGGTGTTACGTTGCCGCCGCCCTGTACTTCACTGCAGTGATTCTGCTCATCACTGTCATCCTCTTGGCGGTGAAATGTCACCACCTCTGAGGCGGACCCTGCTGATATACAGGGTAAGCCATTTTTAGCCGTGTTTGTATTTTCGTACAAGACGTTTGCATTTCTCAGAGGAGGTTGCAAGGAAGCATCCCAAACCGAACGCTGAAGTCGCTCACAGTCACACTAGATAACATCTAGCTCCCTGCTGCTGCTGCGTACTGCATTTAATGGAGCACATCTGAATACCCAGCAGCTTTGACAGAACCACCTGCCAGAGTAAGTATTGGGCTCTGCTGCTTTTACTCCAAGAAAATTCATCACTTAGTCACAGGTGTCTCCCAGCCATGGAGTGGAATAACCCCACAAGCCTGCACGTGGCTGGGTGCAGCTGGATGTGATTCCCATAACCACTATCCGGGCCAGGATTGACAGTGACTTGGTGAAGTGACAGGAGAGAGGCAAGCCGGGATTTGAAGGAAACCAGAAGAACAGTTGTCTGATTCGGACTAGGAATAGCAGTGAACAGCCTCCAGAGGAAACCTTCCCATGCACACCTAGTGCTTCTTGCAGAGCTACAAAGCACGTTTAATCACTCCTCTGGGTCACCTCTCTGGAAGCCATCACTGGCCATGCTGAAGACACCGTGTCCCATCGTGTGCCAGAACTAGTGCTCATGCCACTGAGCAGCTCACTAGTCATACGTGCACTACAACCCCTCCATCCTGAGACACGGCACGCCTTGCCAGAGTCCTCATGGCATACGGGTGCCCTCTCTTTACCCACAGGACACTCACAGCAGGTTGAACGTCAGTAAGATACTTTACTTCTATTAGCTTTTGTCTCTTTTATTCTCAGATAACTCGGCGCAGGAAGGCTGTGCTTCTTCAGCAAAACAAGGCATAAGGCTTGTTTACTCTTACATTATTTTCTCTGAAGAGACCTTTATGAAAGAAGACATGCCATCAGTCTGATCACTCTTCAGCTATGTCTTCCAGAATCTCCATTAAACATCTAACCTCTCCATATTACTTTTATATGGAATTTGATTAATCCTGTAATACCAGCAACCATCCAATTACATCAGTGCATGTACCAAGGCATGGGCTCAAGCTGCTGCATCAGAGGTTGGATTTGGGTCTTGTCTAGACAACATCCATGACCAGGTGGACTGGTTTGAGACGTCACTTTGAATTCACACCTGACTTGATAATAATTCGCAATACAGATAAACTTTTTGATTCCATATATGCAAGTGCAAAAATTCATGTATAAAACAGCGAATGTGAAAGGTTGCACTGAACTTTTTTATGCAGCCCAGGTTTGGGTGTGATTTTTCTTCTCCTGAGAGCCTTTAGTGGAATTGGTATGAAAGGGGTATTGAAGGTGCAAGAAACTATATTAATTTAGTAGAAAAGTCTCAGTCTCATCCCCCCATTGCCTTGAATAAAATTATTCTGATCTACTTGTCCAGACTAATATCTCACAGAGATACAATATCTTGTTTCTACCTTGGCGTACTAATTATTTTTTTTACTTGTTTGGGGATTTTTTTTCCCCAAATGCTTCAGTTAAATTAGAGTCCTCCACTGGAACTAAGCCACCTCAGGTTCAAATGCATTTGTTCATAATTATTTTGCTGTCCATTTTTATATTATTTCCAGCTCTCATCAGTTATGTTGTAACTCCATTGGGCAGGCTGATATCAATGATTTGCAGACCTGGAGTAGGAGGCGTCTGTATAGCAATCATTTCTAGAATTGTTCCCTGTATCTAAGCTTACCTGTACTTAAGCCATGTTGTTGCTGTTGATAATGTACGACATTTTTACAGTACATGCACCAGAAATCAATAAAGACACTCAGTAAAGCACATGACATGCTGGTGTTTGTTCTTATGTTAGACTAGAAGAAAAATAACATTTAGTATTGGTATGACTGTAACACCTCTGAGATGTTATAATGAAGCAGGATGCTGCTCTGGTAGTGCGGTCTAAAGACAGATTCCCTGCCCCACAGAGCAGAGCACCAAATGAATAGTACAAGAAAATGGTTAATGTTTTTCTTGAGATCATCCTTTTGTTTGCCAGGTGCTCTGGGATAAATCCAGGTCTTCAAATACGAGCGGAGAAAGAAATGTTTAAAGAACAGAGGTAATAAAAGAAGAGGTGGCAGGTGACATTTTGACTTGAAACAGACCTGCATGTTCTTGTCATTCACTCACCTGATCTGATTTTATCTGCAAGGGTCTTAAGATAGCTGTCTTTCACATCAGACTCTCAGATAACCCCTACAACCAAATGAAATTGCCAGTCCAAATTAATTACCTCCAGCTTTCTTTAGGAGCAAGAAGAATTCCACAGTCTTTGAGAGCTAAAGTGATGTGGTTTTGCATACATAACTTGTTCAATAACAGCAGGTTATTGAAAAGGGATACGCAGCAGCAGGGGTCATTAGTCCCTGGCATACAGGCCCTACCAAGTACAAAGTCTTCATTTCAGAACTAGTTGCTGAATGCACATCCACCCAGATGCTGCATATACAAACATAGCAAAGGGAAAGGCATTTCAGGACCATTCAGAAATCATGACTGATTACAAGCCCCACGGGGACCCCTGCAGATAACCCCATCTCCAGTTGCTGCAGGCAGATCTCTGGGAATGTCAGTGGCAGGTCCCAGCATCTGAAAGGCATACATTTGCATTGCGTAGACAACTGGATAAGAAGCATGCATATACTGCCCGGTAACTCTGACAGAGGGAAAGTACTCCGGTTAAAATGAGGAGCTGTTAACTAAAACTGAAATTACTGGCTTTTTCTGGTTACTGAGAATTTGGCACACTGGCCTGTGGTTTTGGCAACACACTACAGCATTTAAGGCAAGTTTAACAACTTCGTTCTGAGTTCATGCTCGGCAGACAGAGAATAGAACTGTGTTCGCTGAATTTGGGGGAGTTTGTCCATGTTTATGACCTATTGAGCGTCTCTGAAATGTTGATGGGAAGTATTTCCTAGCTGATGGCTCTCAGCAGACAGAAAGCTATAGATGATGGATGGGCAGTGGTGCAGCAAGCTCTTTGCAGATCCCTGCTGGGCTCTAGTTGGCTGGTGGAGCTGCACCAGCTGATGAGCTCTGTGTTTGGCCAGCCTGATTGCTCTCAGGGACAGCCTCCGATGGTGTCTCATCCTAACAGTAATAAGGACATGGGCAAATGACTCTCTCCTTGCATCTCTTTCATGCTTACACCCTCCTGCTCTCAAACATAAAGGCAAAGTCCTTCTTAGACACAGTTTGAAAGGAAAATGGCTTGTCTGTTACTGAATTGTTAAAGCAAGGTTGCCTGGTCGTTGGTTATGTAATACATATTACGCACAACATCTAAAAAGTCATATGTGACCGTAAATCCAGCACTAGGGAGTTGTCTCCTTCCTTTGTTTCTGTCCCTTTCCTTTGCCCTGGAGCTTCCTCAATTCCTTATGTTGTATTTTCTCTCCCTCTGGCTTCAGGCACATCCCCGAGCTATGAGTGACACTCATTCCTGCTGTTCTGGCTTGGCCTTTTTTTCTCCTGGCTTTTCAGCTGTTCTCTCAGCCCTTGCTGATAAGCACCATCCCTTTTATTTGTGGAGACAGCAATGCATGGATAAAGACCAAATGAGATAATTAAAAGAATGCAAACAAGCCATTAAAAGGATGGCCTTGATTAAATTGCACAGGCTAGAGAAAACATTTTAGGTCCTTGATGAAGGCAGACATAAGAATGTAAAAAGAACAACTAAAATCCTAAACTAGGGGTAGCTTCAAACCATTTTCTTTGGAAACCCAACACACTCTTTTTAAAGGCTGCAGTCTGGGAATGGGAGGGACAGGAGCTCATCTGCAGAAGGAGTTACTATCGTTCATCTTTTCAACCCTGTACACCTTCTTCCCTAGATAGCCAAATTCTGACCTAGCAGAACACTCAATACTCAGGCTCTGCCTAGCAATTCTCACTATTGCATCAATTTCTGAGAGAAATTGTAACAAAATCTACTTACGTGGGAAGCAACAGAAATGCTGTTCTGGCTAATACCTGGCATCAAGTCACTAGGGGGAGAAATTGGTTAGAAAAAGCTCTCTACCTGGATATGTAGGAAATCATCCCAGAGCAAAGCCATCTTTACAGGCAGAAGAACTTCAAGGTGGGAGATCTGATCTCAGTCGTGTCCTACCTCCATGTGGGCAGAAGATAGGAGACAGCTGTGCATCCCCTGCCTTGGCTGCTTGGGCAGCAAGGGAGCCATGGTGCATCCCAGCAGGTCTTCCAGTGGAAATGCTTGGGAGACTAAGGATCTGGTTAGGCCCCAAGTCGTGAACATGGAGGAAATTCTGTGAGCTGTACTGGTTCATTTTGTACCTTTCCAAAGGACTTGCTTGCCTGTCACTGGGTATTTGGTGTACACATGCTAGAGATGTGTTGCTGTTCATCAATAAACCAAAGACTCCATCACTTCTAGGACTTCAAGTGTCTTGCAATGGTAAAACTCAGACAGCTCCTCCTAAATGACAGGATATACCGTAGGCCAGTCTTTGAAACAGATCAGCTAACCACCTATCTGCTTAGCTGGAATCTCCAGTCCGTATAGGCAACCTTCCTATGAGGTAGGAGACTTGAGTAGTTCATTCTGAAATGGGTTTTTTTTGCTACAGTAAGGTTCACTAGGGAGGAGGACTTTCTTCAAACACATCCAGAGTGATTCCTCTCTACTCTCTGCCTGCCATAGGGGCTTTATTCAAGATAGCAATAACACTGAATCATCACGGTGTTACTGTTCTGGTCCTTTCAGATGAGCTTCCTTTGTTTTTACAGAGGACAAGCTAGGGACCACTTCTGTGGGTGTTTATGTCCTTCAACAGCCCATCTGTTGTTTTTTTTCTTTTTTCCTAATTGCAGTAAGCTGTACTTACTAACCCCTACATCTGGGGGCAAGTTCAAGATGATCCTCCTTTGCAAATAAAGCATGCAGTCTTGTATGCTACTGTACTCCTCAGGGGGTGGGAGGAAGGAGACAGTCTCCTAGTGCTTTTAGCTCTAGTGTTTCCAAATGTGTTTTTGACACAAGGGTGAGGAAAACCAACCTAGATCCCACGGATGTGCTAGAGGATGATAAAGTAAACCACAATGTCATATGATTTTGTTATACTTCATTCTATAATCCCAAATGAATTAGGAGCTGAACAGAGCATCAAAGAAGAGAACAGTGTTATGGGGGAGAAATATCACCTCATTTTGTATGTTGTGGGCACTTACACATGAAAGTTTACATTCCTCTTTATTTTTCCAGGGAATCTGGTGTCTTGGAATCTGGAAAACTAAATAGGGACCTTAGAGGAGAAGCAAGCAGGGAATCTAGTTTACAAACGATCAGTTGGGCTGCCAACCCAGTGGGCAACCATGTAGTAAGTTAAAACCGCTCCTTCCTATTCCTTTCTTATAGCCTTTCTCTAGTTATCTACCAAAAGATAGGGAGGGCCAAAATGTCCTCTGCTCAACTCCTCCTTTTCCCCAGTAGATAGGTCACCTAGTCCGAGCCCCCTGCAGTGAGCAGGGACATCTTCAACTAGATCAGAGCCCCCTCCAACCTGACCTTGCTCAGAGCTGCTTTCAGCACCTGGTATGCGCGCTAGAAAAAACACCTGAGCAGGTTTCATCTTAGAAGACAGGATTTGGCTTTTGCAACGTTTATCTCAGCTGGGTGGAGGACGAGACGGAGCACAGCCGGTCACAGCCTGCAGCAATCGCTCACCTTTTCATTCTCTGCAGCACACACTGGCTGAAGCCCATGCTCCCCCGTACAGAGGCTGTGCTGAGCACTGTGGTAACCCACAGCGGAGCTTGCACAGGGTCTATCAGGTTCCAGTTTGAAGCCATATTCCGCAGATACTGCTGTTTACTGGTGTCTCCTTAGTTTGGATTTCCATTAAAATGCTTCAGAACTTCTGTGTGGTTAATCCAGCACCTGGGTTTTGAGGGTTTGTTTCTTTTCCTAAGAGTTGAACAAATAGGCCTTGTAGTCTGTTACAGAGCATGAAGAAGAGACACTTTCTCATAAGCAAAGAAACCGAGAGCAGGCTTTGGGATCACAGTAAATCTGCCCTTGCGGCCTTCTAGTGTCACACCAAAATAGCCTTACTTTGTGCTGTTTGAAACCTCTTACAAATGTTGAAGGCTGAATTTTTGCCACTAGACTTGATGGCAGATCAGTCATAGTCTAAGCTTTCATTGCTGGAAAAAAGCATCGGCTTAAATGCTGTCTCAGGCTGATTCTTCAGAAATATGACCTTGCGCACAACTCTGAACTGCTCCCTAACCCTGCGGGGCCTGGGTCTGGTATTAACGACCACACAAGTATCACCTCACCCTGTCTAGAGCAGGGAAAGGTGTCTTCTAAAGAATAACTAGCCTTTAATTAAAACATTTTAATCACCCCTAGTGTCTCATGCAGGCAGTCTGTCACGTCTGAACACTTGTTATGCTGTTAATTAAGATAAATCAAGGCCCTGATGAGGAGAATTAAAGGGCAGCCCTCTGAAGGTGCTCACTTGTGTGGGTGCATGGATGTGTAATAAGGGGTTAAGTCACACTACAGCAGACGACTCCTGAGATGTTCACAGCTTGGGAACAGCCACAGAGTCACGGAATATCTATGAGCCGTTCCCTTGAATTCAGTGGGGCTGCTCATAAACGTAAAGGCAGGAGGATCAAATCTGGAAGATCTAGACAGGCTCTTTAAAAGGAATGGAAAGGAAGCCTGGAACTGTGGTGTGATGAAGGCTGATGCCTTCCTTTTCCTCTAGAAAGTAACAAAAAAAGCTAGCTTTACTTCAGGCCAGTATAATAACGTGCAAAAGAATTGCAAAAAATAACCATCCAGAAAAGTTTGCGTATCCTCCCAAGCTGGGATTATACGGAAATGTATTAAATTCTGATAGATGAGCTTACAGTACACAAAAAAAAACCCCAAACCCCAGCGGTGCTTTCAGGGGTGCTGGCCCTGCCTCGGGCCTGGCGCAGGAGGGGGGACGCCGGAGCCCGGCGGGGCTCTCGCCTCTCGCCCCCGCCACGCCAGGGGGCTGCGGGCCGCCTCCCCGGGGCGGGGGGCACCGCGAAGCGGGCGGGAGCGGAGCACCTGCCCCGGGGCGCTACGCTTCGGTAAGCCGGTGACCAACGGCGAAAGACCGTGAGTTTCCAAACCTGCCCGCCCANAGTGGGGGGAGGCCGCCCCCGCCGCTCCCCCCGCCCCCGCCCCCCGGCTGCTCTTCAAGCGGCGTCGGGGCCGCGCCCGGCAGCGCGCTCCCGCCGCGGGCAGGCCCTCGCCATGCTGAGGGGAGGCCTGCTCCTCCTGGCCTGGCTGGCCCCGCTGCTGGCCCTCCCCACGGCGGCACCAGGTAACGGGGCGGCGGCGCCGCTGCGGGGCCCCGGCCGGCGTGCTGAGGGGGCTCCCCGCCCGCCGTCTGGGTGGGCGCGGGCTGGCGGCTGGGTTGGCTCCGGGGGAGCATTGCCCTGGTTTCGGCTGGGGTAGAGTTAATTTTCTTCATAGTAGCTAGTGTGGGGCTGTGGGTTGGATCTGTGCTGAAGCAGCG
>VZTV01015049.1:35764-46654 GCA_013400875.1 Anhinga rufa
GGGGGCTGGCAGGGCCCTCCGGAGCTGCCCCCGTCCAGCCCCTGCGTGAGCAGCACCCCCAGAGCAGGGGCACAGGACCGCGTCCAGGCGGGGTGGGAATGGCTCCAGGGAAGGAGACTCCACAGCCTCTCTGGGCAAATGCCGGTGACCTCCCTAATGAAATGCCGGTGACCTGGACTGACTGAACCTCTTTAACCAGTAATTCATGTTTCTTCTTCCAAAAATACGATATTTCAGAGCTTTCAGAATGAGGGTAAACGAAGGGAAACAGATGCTTGCTGGTTGGCTTTGCATTCATTCTTTTATGCTGTTGTTATCTCGGGAAAGAAAGTATCTGTGATGCAGAAAACATGTCTGGTTGTTTGGAGGTTTAAGTAGACTGTTTCTAGCTGGCCTCACAGTGAAATGTCTGGATGGCTTCTCAGTGGTAAGAGGTATGGCTGCATCCACTGGGTCTCTTCATCTCCAGGGGAAAAAAAATGTAAAACCTGAAAATAATACGGGGAATCATTCCCAAGGAGATGACTTCTAGCGTGACCTTCCCGTAAGATCAACCCTTCTCACTTCAATTCATGACTTTCATATGGACCACCAGGGGGAATTGATACTTGGCAGTCTTCTCTCTGAGAAGCACCATTTTACAAGGTAGGTCTGGTCCTGCTTAAGCCAGTGGCACTTTTGTATATGTCAGGACTGCAGCATGTGAAGTGAAAAGGATGGTAAGCAGTATGTTCGACCAGTCCTGAATAGTTTCTATGTTTCTCATGGGTTCTAAGAAGTAGGAGGCAGTGAAGACAAAGGAAAGAAGCTGAGCATTAATAGATTAGGGGAAAAAAATGGAACTGAAAAAGACTTACCAATTACACTTGATTCTTCAGCTGGCACAGTGGTGTAGTCAGTGATGACCTCTAAACACAACAAACATGAGTAATGGGAAGAACTGATGATACACCTGGGAGTAGGGTTTTACTGAGCCCATAATTAAATTTATTAGGTTGATCTCAAGCCCTACAGGAATCAAGTACTAATCTCATTGGATTGTCTCTGAAGTAATCCCAAGCAAAGAATTTATGAACTGAGGCTGAAGGATATACGTAAGAGAAAATTTTCCTGAGACTCGCAGGACTCATCCAAGTCCAGAGGCTTGGATGGACTAGATAGTAGTGTTTGAGTAGTTGAGAAGGTTTAATCTAGGATGTGGAAGGTTTGGTAGCTAGGAAAGTGGATCGGCAGGATGACAGGTGATAGAAGTCATTCTTTTTCTTCTGGGTGCATCACTTAACACATCCCAGACTCTCAACTTCTTCATTTCACCTCTTACTGTCACCTGCCTGCTGCAGAAGGGTCTAACTACTTTTGCTTATTTCTTCCTTTACCTGAGAGGAAAAAAAAGTTTGCATCATCCAAAATCCTAGCATATAAGTGCCACCAAACCGGAAAGTTAGTAGAAGTATGGCTCAGCACAGAGAGACTGTAGCTGCTAGAAAGTGTATGTAGAGGTTCCCTCTTGGCTGGGGTGTTCAGGGACCACTGACTAAGATGCTCTATCACACAGAAGATGACCAGGGAGTCATTAGTCAATTATTTTCTGTCTATACCTGGAGGCTGTAGTTGCAGGAAGAGAATATTTCTGGTGACCACATGAAACAAGCTATGTAACAGTGATAGCAGGTACTAGCAGGTAACAGTGATGAAAGAAATCAGAGTCAAAAGGATTTATCCATGGAAGCAATTCTGTGGCAGTTTCTTTGATGATAGAAAGGACGCTGTCGTCCAAATAAACCAAACATAACTTAGAAGCAAAATGGTGTCTCAGGGAATATGATTCCACTGAACCAGCTCTGATCAGTTCTGACACTCAGGACCATCAGACTGGGCAATTTACAGCGTATAAATTGCGGTAGGAAGCCCACCACCGTTGTTCGCCTTTTTAAATGTGCGTGAATGAGGGAGTGAGTGAGTGAATCAGGAAAGAGGAACTCTGCACTGACACATGTGGTAGAGGGAAGACAGTTCGAGTGTGATTCTACTGAATGTGAGATAATTTTGCCAGATCGCTTTCAGCCTCTGTGAGGTATTTTCCTCTCAGCCCAATTGCTGTTCCTAACGCTAAGGCTTACAGTACGCGAACCTGAAGTTACTACTGTGACCTGTTGTCGCTGAGCTATGGTTCAGGACTATATTTGCTGTGCTACAGAAGTCCACCTCTTCCAGATAATAACAATAGTACTCACATTGACTATAATTTTAAGAATATTTGAGCATCATCTAAGGAGCTGGTGGATAATACCACTGTGCTGTGATGACAGAGTACATGCATGTCATTGGGTCTTGTGAAAAAGTAAGCTTGTTATGCTCCTTTGATGCTTTAAAGCACTGCTGCATTATAGGCAGGAGAACAGTGGGCTTGGAGATAAAGCATGAGCGTGGGTGGATATTTTGCCTGGTGGTTCATAGGCATGTGTCAGAAGCTGAGTACTGGGATGAGTCAGCACAGAAATGTCATCTGATAAAAATAGCTCTAGGACATAGCAGGGTGTGGTAGTTACCAAAAGGGTCATTGCATGGCACTCGCATGGAGGGAAGTTATTCTGACCTTCCTACTCTCCCCTTCCCCTCCCGTTTCCAGCCATTTCAATCTCCCTCTAGCTCCTGCCTGCCTGGGTCACTGGGACCTTACCTGCTTCAGCTCAGGTACAAGCATCTAGGTCATGGCTGCAGCAAAGGGTCAGACAAGCTGCCCTGCAGGGAAGGACCTGGGGGTGCTGGTTGACAGCCGGCTGACCATGAGCCAGCAGCGTGCCCAGGTGGCCAAGAAGGCCAAGAGCATCCTGGCTTCTATCAGGAACAGTGTGGCCAGCAGGAGCAGGGCAGGGATGGAGCCCCTGTGCTCAGCACTGGTGAGGCCGCACCTCAAATGCTGGGGTCAGGTTTGGGCCCCTCACTACAAGAGGGGCATTGAGGTGCTGGAGCGTGTCCAGAGAAGGTCAACGAAGCTGGTGAAGGGTCTGGAGAGCAGGTCGTATGAGGAGCGGCTGAGGGAGCTGGGGTTGTTTAGCCTGGAGAAGNTTGATGGTTGGACTTGATGATCCTAGAGGTCTTTTCTAACCTTAATGATTGTATGATTAAATAGACAGCCCAGAGCAGTTAGTGGGGTTCCTACAGATACCTCAAGGATGCAGCCCTCAGTCTTCCAGGTGGCCATCTGAACTTGAGTGTCCCGTGGTGGCCAGAGAGACAGCAACAATGGTCAGGTGGCTGGCTGCAATGCTGAAGCCAAACAGAGGCTAGAAGCAGCGATAGGGCCTGGCACAAAGCCCCCTGGGGACCAAATTGCTGCCAAATTGTTAATTTCTGAAAGAAGCAAACTGATTCCTGAAGACCTTCTGATGGAATGGAAAAGCCATTCAGCACAGAGATTTTACTGGTGAGATGCCTGAACATGAGCATCTAGAGCCAACTTATATCACCTAGGTCTTCCTTCTAGCCTCCAATTGCCTCCCCAGAAGAGAGAAGGTCTCCTGCAGATCCTGTGTAATGTCTGCCAATCCCTTGGAGGTGTCTTGGAAAGAGCAGGTCATCCCAGATGAAAGTACATGTCTCTGTTCAAGCAATTGAACCCATCCACGCTGCTTTTTCAGAGATGAACAATATGGTTCTTCATGGGATCCCCGTGTCTTCTTTTCAAAGAGAACGTTTAGAAACCACTTTTTCTAGATAACAGTTTTTCTAAGTGAAAGCCTAAATCTTGATGAAAATATCGTGACATAATAAATTCATATCAAGAATTGGACCCCCAGGGGAGCAACAACCTTCCCAGAGGTCCTTGGAATTTGTGCTCTTGGAAGGAGAGCCAAGGAACACCTGGCTAAACCTGATCATTGAAGGCCCCCAACATCCTATTTCAGCAGCTCCCACCCTGCTTGCTGGAGCTCACTGGAGGCACAGCCTTGCTACCCATGAACCTTGCACTTGGAAGGCTGGATGCTGGGGAGAAGGGCCTGCATCCCTGTGTAGATTCCCTCACCCATAATAACGCAATGCCTTGCTGCTCACAACTGCTCTCAAATCATATTTTACAGCAGACAAGCACTAAAGTAAAAACTAAGGAAATGAAGCATTTACCACATTCAGATGATAACACATCTACTGTGTGCACAGGAGTGGCAACAGCCAAGGCCTTTGCCCCTGCTGCAGAATGGGAATACCAGGCTTGCTGCTGCTGTACTTGAGGGTGGGCTTGGGAGCTGCTTCTCGGAGGATTTTGCCAGTGGGAAGCAGATGCCATCCTCCCCAGGGAACAGCAGGATGAGGAGGTACAGCCTTGCCGGGCTCTCTCCTCACCTTTCCATTCTTCCCTCCCCATTCCACTTCCCAAGTCAGGAACAGCCTGGCTCGTGCACCTTATTGTGGGAAGACAAAACCATCTTTGCCTGCAGAGCTCAGGAGACTTAAATGGCTCCGTGTGTACAGAAATTGAAGAAGTATGTTTATGCCGTTTACATATAAACGTAGATTGGAACCAGAAGGTCTGTTCCCTGCAGCTGTCCAGCCACTTATACAACCTTAAGGCTAGCATTTACCATTCAGACAAAATCCTTGTCCCAGGTATTACTTTCACAGCACTGTCAAGTTATCACCAAGCAGATCCTATTCAAGGGCAAACCTTGTAGCCCAGTCCCATGAGGGTTTCCCATGATTCATACCTTAACCTGGTATTCACTTTTAACACTCCTCCAGAGGACTGCTGATCGCCAAAGTTAACTTCAGAAAGCACCTGACAAGGTAAAGACACCTCCGCACCGGACAGTGAACAGAACCTGGTAACAGCCGTCATGGCATTAAACGGCAGACAAGTCACTACTGGCAGTAAATACCTGTCTGGGTATCTCCGTGCATTACTGGTTTATACACTGCAACTTATATTCTATATAAGCACAATGCAAAGCGATAGTCATACTTGATCCAGAACAGCAGCGGGAATCACGTGTGCAGCCGATACTAGTTCTTTACAGAGTCTGTAACATGGGCCGCTTAACTCTCTGTCGGTAACGGTGCATCAGCCTTCGGCTCTGGCTTAAAAAGATGCCATGACAAAGAGTTTCCTTGCCATTCGATGAGCTTTTTGGTTGTCCTAGTTACAGGATTTTATTAGATTTCTCAGCTCTACAAGAAAATCTGAGCAACTCTAGCAAACTTTGAAGTTAGCAGGGAGCGGGACTAGATGACCTTCTTCCAAAATACATTTTTTTGTGGTTCTAAAATGGTGGTGGTTGTGAAAAGGAGAGGAAAAGGAACAATAGTGCATTTCAAGGATAAATTCAAACGAATTGGGACTTACCAAAGGGTCTTGTTGAAGTGTCTTCAGAGAACACATATCCTCCAGGGTATCAGGCAGAAGCCATTAAATTAAGTTCAGCCTTGCACAATGTGTGTGAGGTTGGTTTAATTTAAACCCTCCTAGGGCCGTGACATGAGGGATCTCTCACTCTCAGCAGGGATGGGCCCAGAATATAAAAACCGGGAGTCTTTGTGGTTGCTGGTGACTCAGCTAAGGATGCTGTTTCCTCTAGGTGTTGCATATAGCTTCAGATTAAGCGGCTTTCCCCTAAGAAAACTTTTCAGTGGAATTAATGCTTCTATTTTCATGGAAAAGTTCTACCTGCTGAAAAAGTTTTAGATTCTGAAAAACTTTGAATTAATTTTTCACTTGCTGGAAGCCATTTTCTGTGAAAAATTGTCAACCTGCTTCCAATGTGAACTGGGCATTTTGTTATTTCTGTTTAGAATGTTTATGTATTTTAATGGCACTAATTATATTAATTCTATATTTTATATATATTATATAATAATACTTGTTTATGTTCATTGCAGTTTAAAGAATTATGGTTTACGTCATAGCTGGAGCAGAGTGCAGCCTATGGGATGCTACAGGTGATAATCAAAGGGCATTTATGGGGGAGGAAGCGGAGGAGAACAAACTAGTTTTGGGATGGAGCTTAAAACATTTCCTCAAGATGTAATGTGATGACAATGCATGCAAAGTCAGGGTCCTAGTTCTCCCTCCAGGCTTATGCTCCCACGCTTCATCCTTCTCAGCATGACAGATGAGAGTCATGCCCCTTACTGCCCAGGAGGGAAGCGCTGAGGTGTTGCAGAGTGGCCTCCCAGCTAATGCAGACCACAAGGCCGAGTGTTTCGTTCGGCTCACGCAGCGCAGAACTACACGGTATTCTGCTGCGCAAGGTTTTGCTTTGTATTAAAGTGCACAGTGGCTTTGACCACTATGCTTGCTCAAGGTCCCGGGATGGTTTTTCTTTGCCATATTCAATTTGCTAATCCAAACACAGGCTCCAGGTTACTTCAGCTGGCGACGTGCATGACAGCTGGCTGTAGTCTTCCCTTTCTCCATGAGCTGTTACTCAGTTGCTGGATCATTCCCACTGGTTACTGGGCCTTCGGTGAGGGGTAGCTGACTTTCAGCAGCTTGTGCATGATCCTACTGATGAATCGGGCATTGTGCTTGCAAGACTTCTTTAGGGAATCTTAATTGTGGGGTTAAATCGTGAAACCAGAAATTGACTGTACAGATACGTTGGTGTTTCCTGCGCATCCCAGGAACCTAAGGAGAAAGGCATGAAGCATAAGAAAAAAAATGGCTCTCCAAGAAACCATACCTTTCTAATCCACCTGCAAACAGAGTACGGCCCCAGGTTAGTGAAGTCTCTGCATCAAAATGCGAACCTGCCTGCTGTTTCCCGATTACAGGTTTAATCTTCGTTATTCCCCATCTGTTACTGCCATCTACTGGCTACGAATGAGTAGACTCATCGCTGGACCTTGAATAAACCTGTTTTCTGGTTTACTCTATTTAAGAGCTACAAGTTTTGATAAAACCATTGTTTCTGCTGGCCTTGGTAGGTTTGTCTTCCTTTCCATTTTGAATCTCTTTGACTCCCTGTTAGCTTTTCAGCACAGGTAATCTGAGTTACTGGTGGAAAAAAAAATATGGCTTTTTTGGCTCAACAGGGAAGAGGAGATGCAGGCAGTGTAGCAGCCTTTCTGCATGTGATGACTCTCCTTGCAGGATTCCTGCATGAGTTCAGAAATTCCTGGGAAGGAGTAAGGAAAAGGGCTAGCTGTGTAGAGCAGGGGAATGGGATTTGCTTTAATAGGAACTGGCTTGTTTTTTATTACCTCACACAATGCTGAATACATCATGTTTTCACAGGAAGGTAAATTCCATCGCCACCTCACATCTTCTTGCAGCAGTGGGGTGGAGTGAAGAGGAACGCCCTTCACGTACATGAGGATGGCTGGGATTCACCCCCAAAATTTTGTAATCACCTCATCAGAGGCTAGGGCAGGAGAGCTGAATTGCTTCTGTCAGCAGGGTGCCTCGTGTGACACACAGCACTTCATACTGCGCAGAAGAGCAGTGCACTGACAAGGGACCTGCAGAGAGGGCTTTTGGAATTTAATATCTGAGAAACTCGGTGCTTGCAAATGGCAAGCTCAGGCCGTGTTTGGGGAGAAGTCATGACTAAAGAAAGGAGAATACAATCCAGAAAAGCCAAGTATTGTGTTTCAGCATTTTGAAAACAAAGAATTTTGATATTTTTTTTATTTTTGAAGCAAGGCTTTTGTTTGAAAACAACCCGCAATGGTCTTCAAGTTTAATTTAAAAGAGGGGCCAAAATGCATCCTGAGAGTTAATCTCAGAGCATTCCAGTTTTGTGGCTTAACCTGCAGCCAGGACTAGCAAAATGGCTCCAAGAAGTACCCCAAAGCTCTCTCAGGTGAAGGAAAGCACTGTCTTCCTGGACAACAGCACCCTGCGGGGTGCCTCTCTTTGTATGTGCTGTCAGGCAACATCATCATTCGGGTATCAGCTGGTTTCATCGCTTCAGGAAAATGGCTGCAGGTAATGTTGTAACTCTTTAATTAGTGTCTTGTAAACGATCAGGTAGGCATTAAGTCAGGCAGAAATCATTCAGAAAAGGTCAATGCTTTGATTTTTGCTGTTGATAAAGGGAAGCAAGATTGAATGGATTTTTATTACTGTTGGCCCTTGATAGATTTCTTCTTCTCTCTCCCCTGTAACACGCAACCTTTAGGTAAGCCCACCTGAATGCACCAGCACTCCCAGTGTCAGAACAGATCAGGAGAGCAGGCTCCAAATCCAGCCTCTTCCATGTTGCTGCAACACAACCCCCCCAAAAAAGCAGCCTTGCTATCTTGGGCTGACAGTCCGCTGGGAGCTGTTGTAAGTCCAACAGCATTTAGCTCGTGTTGCAACTTAGCAGGCATTCCTGGAGCATACGCATTTCACAGGGTCCTATAAATGCCTAGTGAAAAGGCACCGTATTAGATCACACCTTAGACACTTCTTACTTTGAAGAGCAAGATTCCTCTCTACAGTCTATTCTTTGGAGCTCTGGTTTGCTTTAATGCAACTTAGGTTTAAATTAAATGGGATTTTTGCCACCCCCACAGAGTCTGACACTTGTTTTTATGAACAAAGTATTGAACCACTTAGCTACCAGCATGTCTCCTCCTGCCACCTGCCTACAGATACCTGCTCTGCAGGCCAGGATAATTTTTCTTTATTCCAGTGCTTTCTTCCCTAATTATAAAACTTTTGCACTGGCTCAGGTAATTCCCCTCTTCACTTGCCACTTTTAACCTTTAAAAAATCTTTAATCACTTGCTCTAAAACCTTCATATGCCTATGTTCAATGTATCTGCCAACCCATTTTCCTCGTAGGTATGTGCAGTCATATGCTACATTCCAGTTATTGGGACCAGGCTAGAGAAAAAGGAGAAAGCTTATTTCAGAAGAGCAGGCTCCAGACTTAAGAACTGAATCACAGCGTCCAAGTCTGTTTTGACGCATACTTCCTTCCATGAAACTCCCTGAGGATGAGAAAGGAAAAAAGCTGATGGCATAGTCGGGAGCGGAGACAGAATTTATTAACTCTGCGGTCTTTGGTCACCACGAGAGGAAAAAGGAGAGCCCAATGCTGTAGGCAGATGTCCCAGCATTCTTCATCTTGGTATTGCACTTTACACATAATACACTTTCTACAAAGTGCATGGCTAGAGGATACTCCTGAGCAGGGAAGTGTGTTATTTACTTGGTGTCAGAGGTCAGTTTACATTCCTGTTACACGTTTCCACGCATACCCCTCTGATCCTTACTGCCATTGTATTTTCCATGGTGATATGAAGACTATCGCTTTAGAAAAGATTACAAAGGCAGTCAACACGCATGACTTCAGAAATAACCATGAAATGCAAGGAAAAGACCATTTCCAAGAGAGATGCTGGAGGTCACAAGAAGATTGTTCTCATGTTCCCTAGGGAGTGCAGCGTGTTCTGCAGGTCTCTGTTACTTTCTCACCTGGACCCTTCTCACTGCTGTACTGAGCTCAGCTGCTCACACCAAGCCTCTCCTTGGGGTTTGATCTGCAGCTCCCCACCTTAGTGCGATCAAGGCTCCCCATAGATCTCTGGTGGCTACCCTCAGTTCACCCTTGTTTTCTTTGACCAAGCAGGAGGAGTGATGAGTGGTTCTGCTAATTTGAGTTTTTGTTTTGCAGCGCAGGCAAGTGCACGTGCAGGCAAATGCCTGTGACCTAAGAAAGGATGTGCTGGGTATAGTTCTCTCTGTGTGTGGTCTCTGTGTTAAATGTGCAGTCAAATTTGTGAATGTGTGGTTTGTGGTGCGTGTATGTGGCTGAGGAATGGTTTTGAGTTGAAATTTAGGTACTGTGTTCTCTACTTGTTTGTCACTGTAACACAGATTACAAATTGCCAAGTCCTTTGCCAATGTATACATCTTGTTCCTTTTGCCTTCTCACGAGCCAACAGCTGGCTGTCATCCAGTCTTTTTAAAATGGTAAATAAACAAAGATCCGGAAGCAAGCCAGTGTGACCGTCGCTACAAAATTCAGTGCTCTAGTGAGCCGATTCCTTATCTTGATAAGGTCCTTCCAGATATACTTTATACTCCATTAGAATAACACCGCCTATTGTGCACTTGCCTTATGTCACTTTAACTCGTAACACACCGCAAGAAGCTTTGGCTGGATCAGCGATACAAGGGAGGATCCAGAGAACAGGAACGGGGCGGGCTGACCCCACTTCTGCAGGATAACATGCAGCAGGACACTGAGCCAGGGCAGTGGGTCGGCAGAGGCTCCCCCGCCACCGAGCGAGACCAAGAATGGCTCTAGCAAGCACATGCTTAACTCTGTTCTCAGTATCTTCATTACAAGTCACATTTGCATGGCAGAACAGTAATATATTTAAGCCTTGTAAGACGCTCATTTTTTGACACACTCGGGATCTGATCAAAACTCTGTAGATGTCAATCCATCAACAGAAATATTCCCTTCACTGACCTAGTCAGGACCTTCATCTCTTAGCAAAGAAATTCGCATTCTTCAGCAGCAGCTTTTTCTCAAGTTCATGCCTTTCACCTCTGGCCTGGAATCGGGTTCCTCCTATCTCAGAGGTAGCCAGATAATAAAAATTATTTTGCTCATAAGTTTTTCAGTATTTTACAACACACAAATCCTGATGGAAATCCTTATAAGTCCTTCCATCTGGAATGATCCAAAATCGCTTATAAACAATAATTCTTGGGTACTTAAAGCAAATTGGAAACACATCCTCTGCGTGGTAGAACACAGCAGGCCTAAGAGTGAGTTCAGTCCAACGCTTCCCAGGATATCTCCAAGCTATGGGTTATTTGGGGATGGATTGTTCTTCATTTGCCATGCTGAAGCAGGTGTACTGTGCTGAAGCAGGTGTACCCACTACTGACATACTCATTTAACATATTCAATTGGATTCTTTTGATTCAGGGATTCTGAGCAAGAGAGA
>VZTV01015059.1:0-11411 GCA_013400875.1 Anhinga rufa
ACCAACACAGAGACTGCTACTTCACAAAGTCTGCAGATCTTGTGACTGCAGCCAGATAGGCACCACATTTTTAAAATCACATATTAGAAGAAAAGTTTCTGCCTTGAGTAGCTGAAAAAATTCAACAAGAAAAGTATGAAAAGCCAGGCTTTCAAATATGGTCAGCAAGAGCTATTGGATATGAACCTCTGCAAGACATAATATGTATTTAGATGGAGTGATCAAGTGCTTACACAGAAAAACATGCACACAGTCTCTAGGAATAACCAGGATGACCAAAATTAAATGTCTTAACCAAAATCACTGTTTCACCTCTCACTCCAGTCAGGTTACACCTTTCAGCGCTCTGCCCTGGCATAGACCACCCCTGAGTTTCTCCATAGATAAAGGACCTTTGTGCATTATTTAACCACTTTCAAACTTTAACATCTTAAAGTGACAAGTGTCATATTTGTTTGTAATATATCAGGATTCTATAAATATTTCACATTTTCTCATCATATTTCTTTTTTGTGAAACAAGACAAAGTGCACAGTGTATACAACTGCCCCAAAGCGCTTCTTATACCAGGAGCAGAAAACCCTTTCCCAGCTACTCATCCCGTGCCTCGCACTCAGAGCTGCCACGGTCCCCACAGCAGGAAAGGGATATCAGCAGCTCAATAAACCAACAATATCAATACATATGAGGAGGAGATAACATTCCCAGGAAAACTGATCTGTGGATGGACTGATTGCCTTCCCACCTGTTACCCTGGGAAGGTAATAATTCGTCCTCTACCTTTCAGCTAGGTAAAAATATTCCTTTCCATTTGCACACTGGCCAGCTGGGAACTGGATCATCACTTCTGTCCTTCAGGAGAGGGGGAGCCACTTCTCCGCTTGCAGAAGGGCAGAGAGGGGAGCACAACCCCATGGGAAGCTCCTTCACCTTAGGTTGGTGAGGGTATGGAGGAAGCAGAGTGCAGGACCAGATGATGCTGAGGAGCAGTCACTGGATGAATGCTGCCTGCCCCAGAGACCTCATCCAGGTGTGCAGCTGCAAGCTGAGGTTGGGAGGACAGTGCCCACAACTTCCCATAAATCCTGAAGTTTGATACTGGCTTCTCTAAATATAGAAATAAGTTAACTACAGGAAAGATGCATTATGACCCAGCAATAAAATTCATAGGGATGCTTTTTTTTTTCTTAAGGTTTAAAAATGGAAAACATCTTTCCATTATCTCTTTTCTTGATATACAAGCTTTATAAATCACTGGCACTCCATTAGTCTACACTGGGAAACCAATTTATATGAGCAAATAATAATGTAATTTCATTACTTTTTATTTCCTCACAGAGCTGACCAACTCAAGGCCAAGGAAGCAGATGAGAGACTCCACAGAGTAGAGGATAAAGGCCAGAGAGGATGCCAGTGAGGATACACGGGACAGTCAAATGCAGTGTAACATGTTCACAGGCAGGAGATTAATATCTACTCCTTCTCAGTCACCAACCAGAATGAACTATTAGAACAAATTGCCTGACCTCCTCAGGTGTCATAGCTCTACCTTTCATTCATCTACACCTATAATAAGCTCAGTAACTTGTCAGCTCATCTTTATTTGAAAAAAATCAAGGGATAGCTACGAATAAAAAGCTCAGCCTGCATATGCAACAGAGACACTGTCAGGCTTGTGTATTGGGTAAAGCACAGTATGCATCTTACATGCAACTGGAGGTGTGGTTTTGCTAATACTTTCAGGTTTTGTTTCTTGCCTTTCTACGTCTTCCTCCTTGCGGACCAGCCTCTCACCTTGTGTAGCAGTCTCATGCATCTGTACCAGAAATCTGAGTTCAGCAGATAAGGGATAGCCCTTCAGCAGACACGTGTAGACAAGTGGCTCCTCGGTCACCAGATGCTCTAAGCATTTCATGCCAGTGGTGATCTATTAGTAAGAGACACTTCAGACGGGACTCCAGTCCAGATGGGACTTCTCAGAAGAAAGAGGAGAGATCCCAGACCTGCACTGGTTTGGGTGAATAGTGCCGTTTCCTTTGACAAGGAAGCAGCAGCTGTCACCCAGGTAAATGTCAGACTTGCCAGAGGGAAGCTGGCTTAGCTGGGATGGGGCCTTGGGAAGGTTTTGGTCTGGAGTGAAAAAAGCAGGTACTAAATTCCAAATTTGCAGGGCTGCCAAAACCCCCAGCCCACAAAAGGGAAATGTTGAGTCCCTCTGGCCTGGGTTGCCATATCCAATTAAGGCTCGAACATGTCAGTCTGAAATTCAAACCCCAAAGCACATACAGACCATGCAGCCACCCACTTGACTGCTGACAGGGAGTTGTATTTGACTTTCCTGCCAGCTGGACCACACAAGCCATCTGTGAGAAAGGGTTGCATGAAAAAAATGTTAATAAAAGAGATAAATCTATATTTCCTATCCCTAGTCACTTGATACAAATTAGGGCTAAATTTTGGGAAGTTACATCTCACTTCATTGTCAAAAGTACTCTTACTAACACAGTCTTCTCTGCCAGCCCATTCCATAATAATTTTTTTCTTGCATTCCTCCCCTCTTTCATGTTCTCCTTCCCTATTCCCAGTCTCTCACAGCCCAGGTAAGCAGCAGCTCTGTCCCTTTGACCTTTAGGGCTCACCCTAAAAGAGAAGTTCCACTGGAGGCTGGTTCCTGAGGATGCATCAGAGCCTGGGGAAAGCCTAAGGTCCTAGATGAGCACTTTCAAATTCTTTAACATGGATGTTCAAAGAAAAATTTGTAGGGAAAAAAAACACCTTACTGCAAATATGTTTTAAGGACCAAGTGTATAATTTTTCTTCTGCAAAAAGAAAAAGGCTCCAAACTTCTTTCCTAATGGGACACAATTAGCATAATGTACAAAGGCATCAACTCATATTAAGAGGAGGGGAAAATAATTGCAAACATTTGCTAGAACGATGAGTTCAGCAAGACAGACAGTATAACATTATAAGCTTCAGTATTTAGGCACGAGAAGTCATACTTCATGAACTCACTCATTACATATCCTAAGAAAATCATGACTTTCTTGAGGAGAATCTGTTAAACAGTCTCTGAAAATGATGCTATATGCTTCAAAGATTAGCAACATAAACTTCTTTCATAGTAACTGTAGCAATTCTTCTATGCTATAATAGTTTAACAAATATACTTAGGATTTTTAAAATAAAGAGAAAGTGATAAAGGCAATTAGTTACTACCTACAAAAAGCTTTGAAACTGTTTATTCAATATACCATCAAAATTACACATTAGATTAGCAGGTTGTAAATTATAATCTAGCACAAACCTCAAATGATAGCTTTTGCATCCCAGAGTGATAACATTATTCCCAACTAGCAGGGAATAAAAATACAAATTATTTTTTCATTGTGACAGTGAAAATTTTCCAGTTACAATTCACATGCAGTTCAGTATTTTATGCACAAGTGAAGGAAGCAAGCAACATCTAAATGACAGAGTTATCAGTCTTTTTTGTATATTGCAGCTGTTTGAAAAGCCACAGGGCAAAGGCATTTATATATGAGATAAGCTCAGTCTGTAGAACAAATTAATGCTAGATTGTGAATTAAATGGCATGTCTTCGGACAGCTAATTAGCTTTGTGCTGCTCAATTAAGCTTTGAAAGGACATGTTGTGTTTCTTGATGGAAGAGAAAACATTTCCAGGCTGTTTCACATTCTCAGTGCTTTCTGTTTCCTTGAGTGAAAAGCCCAAGAAGAAAAAGAAAAATCCAGCAGCCTTACTGAAAGGTATCAAAGTCTAAACTACAAAGTATGCAACAAAGTTACTTTCAATAGTCCCAAAAATCTTTGATTTGATGTCAAATGGCTTAAAAATATAAGCTTGCTTGGGATAGGAGGGAACTATAAACCCATGTCTTCAATGCTTTTTAAACTAGAAAAGTAGTAGGACCTGTCCAAGGAGAGGATAGAAAAGCTGTATAGCAGCTTTCAATGATTTGTTAATAGTGCATCTTTCTTCAGTTGATCCAAAATTTTCCACCTCTTTTTTCCTTGCTAGCATCCTAAGCATGTGTATTGAGCAATAAACACTCAAATGTCATTTGGGTTCCTCACTCAACAGTATGAAAAAGACATTAAAGTTTCAAGTCTTGATTCCCTAAGAATTATGTTTCTCTTGTTGTTATCCAAATCCTTTGAGACTTAAACAGTAAGTGAAAACCTTCCAAGATCAGGTTTCTCACAAGAACTTCAGTACTTCCATCTTTTTTTCTCTGCTGGTAGTAACTAGACAACTGACTTCTAACTTCTCTTTTTCTGTTTGCCAGTCTTAGAGTAGAAAAGCCTGGTTAAATTGGCATGGAGAGGGTGTAAAACTAAATGAGATTCCTGGAAAGGAATAATGGTTTTCAAATCTAAAACCATGGTGATTCAGGATGCATTTAGCTCTAGCAGTGGGATCTCTCTTGTACGATGAGAGATCAAATTCTCTTTCCTAGCTAAATTTTCACTGCTCTGCACATTAATCTACTGTTAAGCTGCAAACTGCACATGCAGAGTATTTATTCAATGTGAGCCAATAACTGCCAAAAAGGAGAAGCCTGTCATCAAATGCTGCCCTTTGGCACTGAGGACTTCATGGATCACCAGGCTCTTACCAGATTTCTGCACTGGGGTATTTTCTTTGGCCTGAATCTTAAAGTTAAGAGCATTTAATAAGTATTGTGGATTGTCAGGCATTTCTGTCATAAATCACTGAAGATCACACTCACAATCAGGGTACAAAATCTGAGAAAATTCTGAAGCTGTGAAATGGTTTTTCATCTTCAGTCACCAGTTTTACTCATTGTACTTTTCCAAGGAAATTCTGACTTTGAGCAACTGCACCATGGAAGCAGATGTGGAAATCCAGCCCAAGGAAGGACTGACATCTACTAACCTCCAGGTGTGAGTACGCACTGCATGTATAGCGGCGTGACTATATACATACATACACAGGCATATGTATTATACATAGCACGAAAGTGGGCCAATATAAACCTGCATGCTATTCTGGCTCTTCAGAGAGATTCCCTTGTCAGAAACAGATAGAATAGCTGCATATCAAGACTATTTTTCTGTAACTATACTTTTAAAGATTTGTACTTCCAAAGCCCCAATTTAGTGTCATATACCTATAGTGGTATACAAGTATAGAAATATATGTATTCTAGGTATAAAAATATGGCATGTACACTCATCTGTAAGACCATGGCAGAAAATTCCTTTTAAATATGTGCAGGTTTTGTACATTATTTTCTTGTTTGAATATATTTTGTCTGAAGGAACACCTAGTGTTCCTGCTCTTGCAACTTCTGTTCAGGAAGGAAAGAAAAATTCCTCAGGGTTGAGTATGAAAGTCTTTGAAATCCACAAATAAATCCAAGTAAATCCACAAATAGCAATACCAAAAAAGCAGTAGTTTTTATGAGCTCAAATGAAAACTGATCCAGAAGCCATCAGGAAACATTAACACTACCTTAGCAACAATTTTCAAAGTGATGTTTGGAATTTGTTGGATGGTTGTTCAATCTGTTACAGAAATTCCAGTACAGTCAACCTTTAAAATTTAAGCTGTACATGCCATCAAGCTCTTCGCTGTGGCTTTCCTCAAATGTTAACACAAATTTGCTCTTGATGCTTCCCTACTAGCCTTGGAAGAGGAAAAGAAAATGGCAGCAGGTGCAGCTGGCAGGCTCAAGTCCCCAGCCTGACGGACAACTGCGGTGCCACAAATAGAGCAAAAAAGCCTGTTCTCCACATAGAGAAATGAGTCTGAGTATATTATCACCTGGTGTTGACAGCAGTTCTCCAACAAATATATGAAGATTTCCCCCAAACCGTATTTTCATTAAGAAATCTAACTAATAGGAGATATTTATCAGATGTTAGCAGCAAAAACAACCATTTTATTATTTAAATATCAGAAAGAAAAAAATATATATTTTTAGTCACCTCTCCTCTGTGAGCCATACGTCAGTGACAAGCAAAGGGCTGAGATTTTTCAAAGCCAGAGAGAGAATTTAGATGTTTAGTTGCAACTACTTGTGTGATGGTTAAAATGTTCATATCACAAAAATGGCCTTGAAAATGTTAAGTTATAGCTACTAAGCAAACAGTTTCAATTCTTTGGTTGGTTACTCACATATTATATCTCTTTTAATTCTTTTTTAAAGGTGCCATTAGTTTTATTTCTGCCTGGATTCTCTCTCAATATTCATACCACCACATTTAATTAAGCAAACTCTGAAAACTCTGAACACACTTCAGATATGCCAGGCATCATAAGCCTGTATATAACACAGAAGTGCTTCATATAGAAAGCTGTCAGAATTGAGAAACAGCACTTGTCTGAGCTGTATTTAGCATTCTCAGAGTGAATCTGACGTGTCAAGAGTGAAGAATCAGCAAGAGCCGATCATGAAAGGAAGAGAGCTTGCTTTGTTCTGAGTCCAAGAAAATACTCAGCATCACTACTTCCCAAATTGTATAAGAATCCTGCCCCACTTTGTTATTCAAAGCCCTTAATATGATGGGTTGAAAGCAGGAATACTTCAAAATGCACCAGTAATAGATCTACGACCATTAAATATCGTGCTATATTACCCCTGCAAAATCTGTAGTGCAGTTCTCAAACTAATACTATGTAGTCAGCATGGAGGGGAACAGTAGCTCCTTGAACACTGATTTTTAAGACTTTGTATAACTAAGGTCACATGGAAGGAAATCAGCATGCACAAAAAGGAAAAGCAGTGGGAAAAATTAAACAGAAAACTCACAATAACTGAAACCCAATAATGTATTTTGGAAGAAACAAGAAACAAAAATTTTCAGCAGTGTAAGATATAGTACTGGGTGAAATGCTTCTTTCACAGGTATTTATCAGCCTCCAAGCACGTGCCCCCTGTGTTTCGGTGCTGGCTGCGGGGCACCTCTGGGGCAGCACTTTTCTGTGCCCAGCACTGGATGCAGCAGCGCAGCCTCAGCGATTTCTGCAATTGCACCTGCACCAGCCCTGCCTGATGAGCAAAACCGCTGCTTTCCTTAGCTGCCTCCCTTGTATTCCTTCCCAGCAAAGCCCCTTTTGAGCTCAGAAACCACCCTCTGTGGGAAATGTAGGGTTGCAGGTAAGTTGTGATAGACATTTCAACCTTAGTAGCCTGTGTGCAAAGATTAATGTCAGCAGAAACCTAGATAAAAGCTTGACTGTGTCGAATGCCAGAAATGTTCCTTATTTCCTCTTTCATTATGAAAAATGATTTTATCTTGACTTTTCAGAAATACAGTGTGATTGCTCTTTCAATTAACTTAGTGTTCTGTTTTCCATTAGTACGATACAGAATAACTGTAACCCATTGTACTGTCCCAGGGCTTTTTTCAAAGACACTGATTTACAGCAGAAAAGGGATTTTGTGTTTCTCGCCACTTACAAAATTGCTAAGGTAAAGCCAGGAAGCAGACACTTTAGCATTCATTTCATCTTCAGCTCCTTCTATTTCCCCAAGAAGGCTGCAGCAGGCAGTTCAACATAAAAGAAAGTTATTAAAAATTCCACAGCCTTGAAGCAATCTTCATAAAACTGATAATAAATTCAATTTTCAAGTTTCTTAATACAGTCTTCTCTTGACTAACACAGTTATCCTAACTTAAGGACCTTTTAAACTAATGACCTGGAAGGAATATGGAATATTTCATTTGAATCTGTGCAAAATTTGAAGAACTGCTCTGTACTCTGATTTTCTGCATCTCTCAGTACCATTAGCAGTCTCTGAGCATCCCTCTCTGCCATGGAAACTTACAGGAAAGAACAGGGTGATTCATAATGCAACACAAGTGATTAGATACATTTGAACTCAGAAATATTAATAAGTTGCTGGTCATATATTTAAAACAAAGTCATGCATAAGTAATACCTTACAACTCCCATTCAAATATTACAATAGGTAAAATAATGAAAGTTTACTTAACTGAACTACCCAGGGCCAGAACACATAATAAATGAACTTCAGACTTAGTTTCTGAATTGGAGTTATATTCATTTACTTCTTATAGCTCTTTTTCAAATACAACACTTGATTTTAAAAAAAAAGAAAGACTTTACAGAAAATACTGGCATGAACTTACATTAAAAACTAGATTTCCAGAGTTGTCCATTTAGTGAATATCAGTTACACTGCTGAGAGGATAGTTTCTAAAAAGCTTGCTTCCCTACATAGGAAAACACACGTAAATCAGTCTGCAGTTAGTCTAAAAATCAAATGGAAGCTAAACATTTGTCTTCGTCAGTCCCATTTGAAGATAGTGTCCTAGATTTCTAACGAGCTTTGTGAAAAACAGCCACGCAGAGGTACAGAGAGACTGATCGTGCGTGGTCGTGGTTGATGACACTGGCCTCGCTGTTGCCTGCAGCCCCTGCCGTTCCAGGCTAACTCACACCCGGCACAGCCCCAAAGAAAACAGGGGTTCAGCCTCCGAGCTAAAGCAGCATCTCGATCGGCCTCTGGAATATTTACACAGTCTTTGCTGGCCCACACAGTTCATAAAAATAATTCACTCAGGCAAGACTTTCCCTTAGCAGAGAGCCACAAGCACTGGGGATGACGCTTGGGCAAGCCTAAGTGACAGCCAAAGTTCCTGCATCTTAACAGAAAGGCTTCAAATCACCCAGGTTTGCCTAATATTCAGATTCCACTGTACTATTGCTGATAGGGTTAAAACACCTGCACACTGACAGGGCGGTGGCCTGCTTTGTGAAGAAGCACGAGCAGTTTAAAACAAACAGGAGAAAAGGTAATATTTTGCACCAGAGTGTTCCCACAGCCCCCATCAAAGCCTCTCAGCCTCTCACAGGGACGAACCCTTCTTCTACACACCACGACTACTCCTTTTTGAACTTCTGCTGGGGCTTTAGTGCTGATTTGGTAACAAGCTTGTGTATTGATTAGCGAGAGAAAATGGGAAAACCCAGCTTTGAAATTGTTCTTTTGAAGATACTATCTTCCAACTTCATATAAATATCCAGTGAATTTAGGAAATATTTGCAACATCATTTAAGTAGCTGGATACAATCTTCATGCATATAGAAGTTTCTGATCTGATACTACAGAGTGTTGCAGAGATTTGGATGAGCAAGTATCTACTTGGACTCACACGCTATCTCCAAGAGCTACTTTTTAAAGCAAATTAGCAGATCAAAATTAATTTGTATTTAAACAACTGCAGAAATTAGTTTGTTTCAAGTACACACTTTTATAAATTGCAGTTGCAACTTCATTATCTGATTAAGTACAGTGCCTGGTGTCAAATTCAGGGAGTGATACGTTCATACAATCACTGAGCATATATTTATGAACAGCTTTTATGACTCTTCAAATATTAATGTATGCTGTAGGGACATAGGCTAATATCTGGATAACTTTAGCTCTAGAAACTTCTGAAGATGCTTTGATTAGTTGGGCTTTCGAGCAACATATGTTACAAGCAAGCCTCCATCACACTGGGGAAAAATGATCAAGCAGCTCACATAGACACAATAAGACCACTTCAAAGCATGGTATAGATAGAGACAAACAAACGAGAGGAAAGCCTTAACCCCACTTGACAGATAATTTAATCTCTGAGCAAGGTCCAGAAGAGAAGTCTCTCCTAGAGCAGGGACCTGAGCCAGCAACTTCTCAAGCCCTGTCCAAGGCCTTGGTAGTAAAACCATCCTTACTCAAACTGCCCCTTGGTGTCACACAGTGCCACTTTCAAGAAGTGTTTACTGTTGACCTCTGCCTGCTCCCTCAATGGCAAAGCTCCTACTGATGGCAGTACGAGCACAGGCAAGCCAGCGGGAAGGGGCTTTTAAAATCTTCCCTGTAATATGCACAGTGAGAAAGCAATTTTATTTGCACTGTTGGTTTGAACAAAGCATTAGCATGCTTTGAGCACACCTATTTTCTAGTGAGCTACAGTGGTTGTTAGAGCATAAGCACAATCTGCCATCACATAATAAAGTCAACACATTACAGTTTAATTGGATGGAGTCATTTACACAGTAATAACAAGGATTAAGATACAGAACACAACAAGCCATTTTCTTAAATCTATAACCAGCTGGTTTCACTGCAGGAGTAAAGAGTACATGCCTCACTCACCTCTTATTAGTCTACGTGTTTTGGCAGGTAATTTAAGAAATGTTTACCAAAAAATCCACCGTTTTCAGAGACTGAGGCATTCAGCGACTCAGCTGCTCGCAGGGGAGTCAATCTGCATGGGAGTGCAGGAGGGGCTCCTCCAACTTTTGTGAAGCTGCAATATTCCTGGATACAGAAAGCAACAACCCAAAAGGCAAATGAACTCCTTTGCCACAGGAAAAGGCCCAGGATACAGCTGTTCCCTGAAGGCCTTTGCTCCCATGTACAACCCTCAGGTGAATGCTCCTAGAAAACTTCTGGGCAATTACCTTGAGGCATAGGACCACATCCCATGTTTTCTGCAGAATATGATTGTCAGCCACAGAAAAAGATAAATCTGTTTGGAGACTATCCTCTCTGTCCTGAGTTTCACTCACCGAGCAATGCCGTGACAGCTGTGCATGCACCGACCACACACCACATCAACATGTCCCAGGTACACACAGGGTTGGCACCATTTTATAGTTCACACATTGCACCTGAGCAATTGAGGGGCATAACCTGAAACACAGAGACAAGGGGTTTCTAAGGCTCCTGAAGGGAAAGCTACACTCACCGTGAGTTTCTGAAAGTTTCACGTGGCCTCATTCCTAAAAGCACCTAATCATAAACTCTTGAAAGTAGTGAGTGGTTTCTGAATGTCTCCATGCCTGGACTGAATCCCTCATTTCCCCTTAATTTTTGCTAACCTTCCAGTTTCAGCAGTTTCAAAGCGAAGAGGAGGCAAGACTGAATTTTGCTGTTTCACAACATGCCTGAGGCTGAGATGTGCCATGGGGATCAGGCAGGCGACAGCCACTGGTGGGTGCCATATGGGTGCCCCTATAGAGCTGGCCCCCCCTTGTTGTCTACAGCATGGAAAAAATGGGAAAACATGGCTAAACACCATGGATAAGCCAAGCTACAGACTTGTTGTTGGGCCAAACTGTCATTCTCTCAGTAACTTTTTGTACTGTTTGATATTCTTGTGTTACTGAGCTGACTGGTGTGAGGTGGCATCAGATACACGATGTCACCAACATATACAGTGACTAACAGATGACACTCGTAAGCTAGTGAAAGCCAAGCCTCCCCCCAGCATGTCTGTGAGCAGCTACCGAGCACAAAGCCATAATAACACAGTGCTTATTTGCTGAAATACAGCTTAATTCAGTAAGCTGACAAAGGATTGTACAATGACATTTTGAGAGATGTTATTAGAGAAAAATAAATG
>VZTV01015063.1:0-28084 GCA_013400875.1 Anhinga rufa
ATGGTAGTGTCTGTGTCTACATAGTCCTGTAAAGACATCCCCAGCAGCAAGTTCAAGGCCAAATGCCTCAACTGTCTGCCTGCTGTGAAATTCTGGGAGCTGTCATGCAAGCACATCGCCTGACATGCAATGAGTCCACAGAGGATATTTTAAATGCACCTTGCCCCTGTTGTGCTGACAAATGGAGCCGGTATGAACAGCATGGCTGATGCTTGCTCAGAAAGGCCACTACTCCTCCCTGCTGGGGCTGTGCACCCCTAGAGCACTGTGCTGACTGCGCCTCTTGAGAAACCTTGGGCCTTACCACCCTTTGCCTTACTGGGCAACCCACAGGGCTGTGGCAACACCAGGCTTTCTGCTAGAGCCACGACTTTTGCAGGTGCCTTTCCTACAGCCCTCACCATGAGAAAAACTTGTCCCATCCACATGTGTCACCTGAACTGGCTTTGCAGCTAGTGCCTATGGGTGACAAACTATCCTAAAGAACTCACCACTTGTAAAGGCAACTGGCACACCTCTGAAGGCCTTTTTTTTCTACGTAGGTTGCCTTTGCACAGAGGGCAGGTTTGCTCAGGGATCAAAATCTCTGTGTGTGATCCCAGGGTGGCAGTGGCCATCCCCCGTGCCATTTTGCAGATGCGCTCATGAACTTCATATTATCTTGGGCCTATTCAGCTTCTTTGCATGGCCACAACTGCTGCCATTTCAGCCTTGCCTCTCTCTCTTCTCATCCTCATCAGCAGACCCTGATCCAGACAGTCTTACTAGTTTCAAATAGGTACCAGTTTTGCTTCTGGCAAAGAGCTATAGAAAAGTTAATCCATTATGGTCTTCCTGGCATGCACTAGTCCCTCTTTACCTAAACTGGGCCATGCTCATCTGCTCTGCTTCTGCTGGCAAACTTAGAGCTCTGTCACTTTCCTCATAAACACAGTTTCAGGAGAATCTCCTTCTACCTAATGCGGGTTGAATTCAAGTAAAGGGACTGAGTCATGCCTACAGATGCCCTCAAGAAGCAGAGAAACAGACATTTGTTAGAAGGCCAGTTTTCTACCCCAACTTTTTTTGGTTTTCCTTTTTTTTTTTTTTGTTTAATTAAATATTAATTAGTTTTTAAAGTGCTTGTATCTCTTGCCTGTTTTAGTCAGTGGTTCTTAGACCTTTTGTCTTTGGGAATCTAATCTGAACAAAAATTAGGTGGTCCTCATGTTCTGGGCCAGATTTTCCAAACTGATTTAACTCACAGTAAGCATTTAGGCACCAGGCTAAGAGGTTAGATTTTCAAAAGAGCTCAAGAAGTTGGATTGTGCGGATGCTTAAAATTCCACCACAAATGTTACAGTAGGAAGATGTCGAGAGTTCTCTAGTTTTTAAAACAAACACACAACACACAAACAAAAATAAGTTCTGTCTTGGTAAGGGAAGAGATAATTTGAAAAATCCTCCTATATTTGCAGACACTAATTCCTGGAAAAGGTACCGCAAATACTCTTGGATTGATTGCCCAACATACTTGGTGAAAGCCCAGTTATTCCTATCACTAATAAAGAATTGCAAGAGTCCTGTGCATTCTGGTAGCAGAGAAAGTTTGTAAGCCTTTGTTGCCAAGTTTTCTATATTTTATTTTTCAGAATTTAAATCAAACTTGTTATGCAATCAAAAAAAATGCTCAGGTCAGTCTAGTTTAATTGGAGGGCAGTGTATCTGGCTGGCTTTGTCTGATGGGGTTTTCAATTCCTTGAGGTTACAGTAGTTTGTGATGTACTTGTAAGTACTTAAAGGCACAGTCAGCATAAAAGCTTTTTTTCAGGCCTTATAATTCCAGTATAAAGCTACCATGTTCATAAAGGAGTCACTGCCTATTGATAATGAGCAACAATCAATACTGTCGTGTAGCAAAGTCACCCTCTTGCTCTTCCTGTCTTTTTATTTTGTCTTCAAAGTCCCCTTCTCTCTTCAAATATTCTGCTTGGGCTGAACAGTTTCTGGTGCTCAGCGAACACAAAAATAGTGAGGTTGGCCTACAAGGCAGGATGGATCTCTAATTTGTCACTGGGAGGGCAAAGCTTTAGCATAAATCATCCTCAAGGCACAAGATTAGATTTGCACTTGGGATCACAGGCCAGAAGGGTGCTGGCAGTGGGCTAAAAGGTTAAGGAAAAGCTGTGCAAGTGTTGATGCTGGCTGGAAATGATGACTCACTTCTTTCCAAACATCATGCGCCACAGTCTAATGTTGTGGAGGATTTCCTGAGAGTCCCCTTGATCTCAGATTTCCTTTATAGATTCAACTCATCAACTCATCTACTGCTCATGCATCATTACAAGGGTATGATGCCAACCCTAAAGTAAACAGAGTGGCTCTTCAACTCCACTTACATAAGAGGAAGATTTCAGTTTTGTACTGAGGAAATGTATTGTTTCCACAAAGTGGTAGCATTAAGAAAAAGTCTCCATCAAGCCACTAAAATGTTCTGTATGGAGCTGGGAAGGAATGAGGACCGGGGAAAGAGGAAATGGGGAGGAAGCGTAGAAAATTGGATCCAAAGACTGTAAGACCAGAACTGAGTGCCATTTTAGTGCCTTTTTGATAATTTAAAGAGAGAATTTTGAAATCCCCCACTCCTTTCCCTTTCCCCCTTTCCCCTTAACAAGAGTAAGTTCTTCTCTCATGCCCTGTTAGAGACTTTGTTCTGTTTCTTTGTAGTCTCTGGCACATTCAGGATCCTTGCCTTCAGTTCTTATAGCTAGTATTAACAACCATTTTCCAGGAAACTTTCTGTAGAGACATCCCCACAGAAACACTCTAAGAAGTCTGCTACTCAGGAGAGAATTATCAAGCAGCGAGAAGAGTACAGCAGGCAAGCATTTCAAAATGGAGTCAAAGCTGCAGCGAAACATTTGCCTCAAGCTAAAATAAGCCAGGTAGACTAGAACTAAAGAAATCACATGGTGCAGACACATGCTGAGTAGATGTAGGATTGCTATTTTATCATAAAGTCTTCCGCACTTGTGTAATGTAAAAAGGCATAAGCTACTCAGCACTATCATTCTCTACTCTCACGACGGATTAGCACCATGTACAAGATCAGGGCTCCCCAGGTATCATCCAGATACACATACATATAAAGTCACTCAGAGTGAACCCAATGCATGGTGGATATATCAGGTATACTGTTCATATGGAAGTTGATTCTGCAGTGCATGCATCTGTGTTTCTACCTGGGACTGTAATTTAGTCTATTAGATAGACATTTAGGTTATATACAGTTGTCCTGGGGCAAGTTTGTGCCACCCAGAGCATCCAGGTTGTGTACATGTGATGTATACGTGGCTGATGCCTGTAGAAGGGCTGTCCAGACCTCTGGATTTTGGGTAGTCCACTCAGTGCTCCAAGGGGAAGTCTGTGTATATTGAAATCCCAGGGGAGTAGCTAAATGCAATATCTCTTCCTGAACAAAATGTATGAGGGACAAGGTGTTATGCCAGGAAGATTCAGGCTTATGGTAACTTTATCCTGGGAGAAACGGGTTCATCGTTTAATATACCCACGCTCTGTATATTCACTACCTTTCTGATTTCAGAAGGACTTTTAATTTTTTTTTTTAAAATTCTGCTGTCTTCTTTCTCTCTGCTCTTTGTTTTTAACCAAAACTATTGCTATAGGAATTTTGGCCAGAGTGCCCAGCAGGGCAGCGCGGGTGAAACATGCTGAGCTTCGGCTGAAATTAATAAGAGGGCTTTCAATAGCAGCAGGGATCCTGGCATGCTTGTGCAGCTCCACTTAGGAGCCTGTGAGCTGGATGCTGGCTTTTAAGCCAGAGTCCTGGTGTTTAGCTACTCACAGGCCGTGGGAGCGCAATCTTTTTCTCTCCTTTAGAAGTGCTCTCCTTGTCCTGTGCGTGGACCTGTTGTGTGGGTGGTGCAAAGGGAGGAAAGCCTGTCACTTCTCCAGACTTCCTTAAGCATCTTCCCCCTCATGAGAGTAAGAGTGAAGGAATAGTTTCTGAATGACCTAGAATGCAAGGATTGCTCTCGTTGGCTGACCCCCTCAACCGGCTGCTTGCAGGGAGAAAAAGTCTCTAACTGAGAGATGTCAGAAGAGTAGCTGAGCTCTTTTTAGTTGGCAGTATAGAGGCAAAACAGCACTTGAGCATATATCTTTCTGGCTGATCTTTAAAAACATCACCAGTTGGCCCTGGGGAGAGACTTAAAATTTTACTGTAATGTATACATACATTCTCTCTGCTTGGCAGATGAAAACAATTATTTGTTTTAATTGTGCAGCAAAGGAGAAAGTATGTCTTACTAATAAATAAATACTTTTACCACCTTTAACCCTCCTAACCACATATCTAGAGATCCTAGCATTTGAGAGCAGTTGAGCTTGTTCTGGTCATACTCTAGATTAGAGTAGCAGTCATTTCTAAGATTCCCATTCTTAAATGTTACAACAGTACTTGAAATGACTCAAAGTTCAGTGCAAATGTTATGTCCTGGCTGCTCTATGATATTACTGTGGCATATTTTCCAGTAGTAAAGTAAATAATTAGCACATGGGAAGAGGTTATTTTGTTAATAAACAGCATACAATGCCAGTTCATCCAATATAAACCTATTACATCTGTCCGTCTAGACATACATATACTCCATAGGGCCATGGCCTCATAAATTCTAGTAATCTGGCCAGGGCAAAGGTGGTTGCTAAGTGGCTGGAAACCTGGAATAGTGCAGGAAGAGATGATTTAATGATTGTGCTTCTTCCTCAAATTCACCAATGATCCAAAGTAGCTGTAGGGTATACTGGACATGCTACCAGATTAATAACATTTAAAACAAAGGCCCTGATGAATGGCGGGCATAATATAGTCTCATATGCCTTGCCATGAGAGTGGAATTTTCTGTCCATCCTAGTGAGGATAATTGTATTAATGCCCACCCGCGACTTCCTTCCAGTCGAACTGAATGTGATGCAGTATAACCACCTGTGTAAATTGGAGCAGACCTACTCATGTCACGTGGCAAAGGGCAGTTCAATTCAGCAGAGGATGCAGTGCAGCTCCCTTAGAAAAAGTTTCCTGGCTGTTGTAGTTTAACCCTAGCCAGCAACTAAGCACCACACAGCCACTCGCTCACTCCATCCCAGTGGGATGGAGGAGAGAATCAGAAGGTTAAAAGTGAGAAAACTTATAGGTTGAGATAAAGACAGTTTANTGCACCCCCAGCCTGCTCGCTGGTGGGGTGGGCTGAGGGGCAGAAAAGGCCTTGGCTCAGTGTAAGCCCTGCTCAGCAGTAAGGAAAACATCCCTGTGTTATCCACACTGTTTCCAGCACAAATCCAAAGCATAGCCCCATACTAGCTACCGTGAAGAAAATTAAGTCTATCCCAGCCAACACCAGCACACTAGGAAACCCTGAAGTACAGGTGGATTTGGCTGAACAGTTGGTCTCTAACCCTCCTCCAACCTCCTAGGGAAGAGGTGAGGCTTTTCATACAGGTGTCATTGTCTAAGAGGAGGAGCTGGAGACTGGACCCCCCTGCCCAGCGGGCCATCAGGTGAGTTTACCCCATGAGTTAATCTGGAGACCTGATTATCAAGAGTAGAGTGATAAGCCCTTTTAAATCAATTCACAGTGATCCAGACAACATTAACAGAGATGTTTCAGCCCCTGAACTTCTCGCTACTTAATGATGAAAGGAACAAAAGCGTCAGCAAATTTGGAGAGCATCCAGAACCCAGAGACACACGTTTTGGGTTGGCATTTGCCCAAATGTGAGACATGGGGGGTGTGGTATGTGTAATGGGATGTCAGTGAGGTTCAAAAGAAATATGTAAATTAAGATGGCTCCTTTCCTGATAGGACCAATGGAGATGAGTTTCATTTTTCTTGAAGACACAGCTTTCCAAAATTTGTGACACTCTCTTAGGCTGTGGCTTCTTAGGGCTTTTTCTATTTCCTTCCATCTGTCATGCAGTCATCAGATGAAAGCGCAGTTGCCTCAAGCTTGAAAGTGAAGCTTCCCTTACCTTAAAAATACTATTTCTCACTCTCCTTTGTCATGCTTTGAATCACTGTGACAAGAAAAACTGCTAACCTTAGCTCTCCTCCTCCTAATTAGGCAACAGCATTAAAACTCTTTATTAATGCCACCCCTCACGGGTGGTTGCAGATATATATATTTTCACAGAGTAATTGCTTTCTGGCCCTCATTTTAATTGGAGTCAGCGGGGGGGAGAAAGAAGAAAAAAAAAAAAAGAAGGTCAAGGGAGTGAGGGAAAAGANATGTCCCACCGGCTCATTGTGCCTGTGACACAAATTTAGAAACAAGGAACTACTTTCCAGATCTGCATCTGAAAGAATGTGCAAGTGAGGGGAAAAAAAACCAATAATATCGCTGAGATGTAAGAGGAATTAGACTGGGAGAAAATAAAGTCTTTCACTTTGGTTCCTTTTTTTCACTGGGAGAAAATAAAAGGGGGGGAACAAATTGGTGAAAAAGCTTTCCATCATTTCTGTTTTCTGGCTTTTGTCTAATGTGGTGCAGCTTGTAACTAGGTTAACCAAATCCTGAAGGAGCTTAAAGACTGTTTGAGTCTAAGCTTAGATGTTAGTTAAGGTTACACGTATTTTGCAGAAATGACCCTCAGTTTTCTGGGTCCTTGGAGTCCCAGACAAAATGTGTAGGGAGAGGTAAGATCATAGCACAAGGGAAATGCAATACACAACGTTACAAACCCAAATATGAAAGGAACTGCTGCTTCCAATTCAGAATTTGTCAACTTCAGCTTCAGAAAAATGTTTTAGTTTTATTGAATGTTCATATTACATGGGAAATGGACTCTTTCTGAGGAGCAAAAAGAAACCACTTGCCAGAAGAAAACATTTCTGTCAAAGAAACTCCAACAAATGGCCTCAAGTTGCACCAGGGGAGGTTTAGACTGGGGATTAGGAAAAATTCCTTCACTGGTTGTCAAGCACTGGAACAGTCTGCCCAGGGAAGTGGTTGAGTCACCATCCCTGGAGGTATTTAAAAGACATGTAGACGTGGTGCTTAGGGACATGTTTTAGTGGTAGACTTGGCAGTGTTAGATTTATGGTTGGACTCAATGATCTTAATGGTCTTTTCCAACCTAAATGATTCTATGATTCTATGAGAATATCGGTTCATACTTGATTACACAAAATATAGTAATGGGTTTTTTTATGATTAGAGAGAATATAAGTTTTTGAGATATGTGCTTTAGCTAGATATTTCAAATGAAATGAATAGTAGTAAAATGGTAGCAGTATTGCCATTATCAGTCTTCAGAGTTAATATATGCTAAGGTGGATGAAGTAATTCATATCCATCCAAGCTATTGTTTCAGTGACTGCAGACACTTCTACTCTGTATAGTGTTCCAATTAATGTTTTCTAAATGATAGTCATAATCATAAGGGCTAGAAACTATAATTATTCAAAAAAGTGTGCAGATACGACAGCACGAAAAGAAATTCTGTCTCTTATTTCAACATTCTAAAATAAGAAATTTTGTTAATTTTTTTTTTATTAAAGCAGAAATAACTTCATAAAACTGCAGGAATATAATTGCCTTTTTTGGAGGCTTTTTTTTCCAACATCTAACAGTTTTGACAGTTTTCAGTTAATTCCACTAGAACTTAAATCCATCCTTCGTTCTTCTTTTTCTCCTTTCTCATTAAGCCTAGCTACTAGAGCACAGTTTCATGGCAACCTAAAAATGCCCAAGTGCCACACACACAGATACACAAAGCTCTGCACCTGAGTGTCATTCCATGGTAATTGCGGTGCTAATGTTTTGCTTCTTGTCTCTGATAAAAGGCTGATTACTGTTGCCAGCTCTAAGCACAGTTGGGTGTTTCTACAGAAACATGTCTGTCTAATTAGGCTGATTGGTTCACACTGCTGAGACAACCTGATTGAGAGGTGTTCTTGGCTCAGTGTCTTCAGTTCTCAACTGCTTTCACTTGTGTTAAATGAACCTTTGCTGAGGCTCTTAGTGAGCCACTCTTCCAGCTAGAAGCTAAGATGCATGACCAAGGTAATGCTGAAGAAGTAAAACCTGTTCTCCTAACATGTTGTGGGTAAGCTATGCCACAAATACACTCAGGTCTTAGTTTTAAGTTGTGCTGCATTGAGAGAAAAAATGTCTGGGGTGCTTGCAGATTAAGTACTTGGAAGGGCCTGCCTTCACCTAACAGTGATCTGTACATGGAGATTAGTGCAGGTTGATTAATATGGTTTTCTGTGTAAAAGTAGTTTGGCCATCCCAGATTGCTTTAAATCTTAATTGTAGAAGGTATAAATAAAAGACCTGAGAGGACTGTGCTTCTTTCAGAGGCTGTGAGGCTACCACAGATGTAGTTTTGGGCCCCAGTTCTTGCAGCCCTTTCATAATGCAGTGATCGCATTCAGTTCTGTTCCAGGGACTGAGACATTTGCTTAGGACCATTGACCTCAGAAATGCAGCTTCCAGTGTTGCATAAGAAATAGATTTTGTAGCAGCAGCATCATGAAAACACATGAGGGTATGCTTGATAAGTTACACTGGAGCAACAAGAAGGATCGGATAGGGTTGTGCCTAGAGCAAGCTGTCTGACTTCTGGGCTGCAAAAGCAAAATCAAGAGATAAGCAGGGGAGAGGAAGAGGCTGCATGGTACGAAGTAGAATTCAGTTGCTGATTAGTCTTTTGAATCCCAAATTTTGAGATGTTTAGATTTGTGAGGTTTACCCATTCCACAGTGGTGGCCCAGGTGCTAATGCTCTGTTGGCTGTAATTCTTGTATTTAAAACAATTGGTACAGCACACCATGCATCTGCAGCATTCATATATATATATGAAAAATGGATTTTAAACTCTCTTAAATGTTGGATTGCCCTACTTGCAAAGAAAATGTAGCTCTTCCATTACAGCCTTTAAATTATCCATTGACTTTGACAAGCAGTCAGAGGAATGATGTGATAACATTGAATTTAATACAGGCAAATGTTCTTTTTTTGTTGACCCTCATAAGGAAAATGGCTCTAAGTGTCTGGAAACCTAAAATTATCAGGTGCTCTACTGGGTTCAAGTTCTGTTATGGTTAAGTTGCAGTTTATGCCAAGTGCATCAAAATTTGCAGAAATCACATTCCTCTAAAATAGATGAACTATCTGACAGATTTACATCAAAATCACAGACATTTTTCAGTTTCATTTGATTGCATGTGAAAGTGTTCCATAATCTGATATTCTGCTGTGCAAATTTAGAGTGCTGCCATTAGTTTATAAAGCAGTGCAGTGAATTTCACGATCCATGTATCTGACCCAGCAAAACTAAACCCAAACCCCACATTCCTTATCAAGATCCAAGTTCTTAATATTCTGCTCTTTTACCTTTATTTATTCTTAAGGGATTAAAAAAAAATATCGAATTGTTCCATTCTGGAAGACAAGGAAGCTGACACAGCTGCACCACTGTGCAACATTTGTACCATTTTCTATTTCAAATAAGCTTCAGTATGCACAGCTGACATCCAAGAAGAATTTTACATTCAGAATTAAAGCTCATTTGAACATAGTATGCCCAGTCCATTCCCTCCTTTTATAGAAAGACCATTGCTTATGAGAAGTTGCCTAGAAAGAGGCTTACTTCAGACACAAAACAGATAAGAAAACAAAGTATTTCACAAAATCACAGAATCACAGAATGGCAGGGGTGGGAAGGGACCTCCAGAGATCATCCTGTCCAACCCCCCTGCGTGAGCAGCACCCCCAGAGCAGGGGGCACAGGACCGCGTCCAGGCGGGGTGTGAATGTCTCCAGGGAAGGAGACTCCACAGCCTCTCTGGGCAGCCTGGGCCGCTGCTCTGGCACCCGCACAGCAAAGGAGTTTTTCCTCATATTTAAGTGGAACCTCCTGTGTTCCAGCTTGTGCCCGTTGCCCCTTGTCCTGTCATTGGGTGCCACTGAAAACAGTCCAGTCCCATCCTCTTGACACACACCCTTCAGATACTTANGCTTCCCAGCAGGTCAGCCCCAACCTGTACTGGTGCCTGGGGTTGTTCCTCCCCAGGGGCAGGACCTTGCACTTGCTTTTGTTGAATTTCATGAGGTTCCCCTCGGCCCAGCTCTCCAGCCTGTCCAGGTCCCGTTGGGTGGCAGCACACCCTTCTGGTGTATCAGCCGCTCCTCCCAGCTTGGTGTCATCAGTGAACTTGCTGAGGCTACACTCCATCCCTTCATCCAGGTCATTGATGAATATATTGAACAGGACTGGACCCAGCACAGACCCCTGGGGGACTCCACTAGTTACGGGCCTCCAACCAGACTCTGCACCGTTGACCATGACCCTCTGAGCTCTGCTGTTCAGCCAGTTCTCAGTCCACCTCCCTGTCCACTCATGTAACCCACACTTCCTTATCTTGTCTATGAGGATGTTATGGGAGACAGTGTCAAAACCCTTGCTGAAGTCACAAACCCATTCCTTCCTCCTTTCATGAGCTCACGTGGTTTGATCAAGCTCTAATAACTCACAGGTTTGAAAGGCTTTGTCCACATCATAAATGATAAACACTGGAGAGGTTTTTCTGAAGAGATGAGAGAAATCATGCACAACTATTCTAATCAAAGGCCAAGGTAGAGCGTGGGTGGGAGAAAGTAGTTTGCACTGGTCTAAGAGTGAGGCACTTAAGAGATATGTTTGGTGGTTCAATAAGTAGATATAGGTATTAGCCTTCAGAGTGTATTACCTACTGTCTTCATGCCAACATGTCTAAGTCATTAAAACTGAAAAGCTAGGCTTAGGAAAGGTTCAACAGTCATTGATAGGATACTTTACATTGTTGATTTAGAATTTCAAGGAGTAAAAAACCACCTATTGCTCTTCAGTTTGAATGACAGACCTTCACGCTAGCATCAAGCCAAAATGACCAATGTGTCTATGGTGGACAGGCATTCATTTCTAATAAATAGGCACCCTGCTCTAGGTGTACCTGCTCACTCAGGGGGGTTGGACAAGATGATCTCCAGAGGTCCCTTCCAACCCCTACCGTTTTATGATTCTGTGATTCTGTGAAGCAGTTACTCTGCTTACCTCCATCTGTGGAGGCAGCTAATCAGTGACCAAACCTAACTTTCTCCTAAACATGTTCTGAAACCTGCCTGCAGTCCATTCCTGAGTCTACATGGTGTGAACACAGGACCACAGGTTTTGTGTAGACAAATCACTTTATAACTCCATGCTCTTTCCTTCCCCAGCTGGGGAAGAAGGGAAGATCCTCTGGTCACAGCTCAAAGAGGCATGCTCACATAACATTCAGAGCCTGTCCCTTAGGAAGCCTTACTGTTAATGGCTCTCTACCAGGTCTGCAATGAGTCTTTAATAAAGGCCAAGACACCAGCAGTGCTCTCACTGAGCAGCAATTCACCTCCTCCACATTGGGAAAACCTATCCAGCTGGTTGCAACACTGCCTAAGCTGATAGCCATGCTTCTCTGTATTTCCCAATAAATTCCAATAGAGATTATAGTGTAGTGGTATTTTATGAGTGAAAAAAATAGTAGGTCAAATTTGTTGGAGAGCCCTGACAAACTGTTTGTTAGATAAGGCCCCCAATATCAAAGCAAGACTTATGGGGAATATATAAATCATTTACATGTCCAAGACTACTAGTGGAATATGAATTGATAACTAAGGTGGCTAATTAAAGTAGAAAGTCCTTGTTTCCTGAACTAACATGTAACATTTGAAGAGATTTAATAGGAACCCCTGAGGCTGAAATAGGGACATAGCTTTTAAACCGTGCTGAGATGCATTGGAATAGTTATACTTCTTTGTAAGACAGACTATACAGAAAAATACAGAAAATAGGAAAGTGTGTGCTAAAAGCAGGGACCGTCCTTTCTGAGTAAGAATGTCTGACAGCTAAGACGAATTGGTTTGGCTTTGTCGTTTAAAATAGTAACTGATATTTTGTCAAACTGTTCCCTCATGGGTAGACTCTTACAAAATGAGAGCGATGATTCCATTAATTTGTGTCTTTTCTGTGGTCCCAGGTGATGTAGTTAATATAGTTTCTGTAATATCAAGTTAATACTTATTCCTCCTTTTGGTGCATTCTTCTATAAATTTACCCTCAGCTCATATTATACCCTCTGGTAGTAGAGAAGTTGAAAGTTGAGAACGGAGACTTTAGACTTGATCTAAAAAAATTACAAGAGCTATCAAAATGAAACTTCCACATGTACCTTCAGATGCATCTTAGGTTCTGGGTCACCTGCTTTCTAATACCACTTCATGCTTCTAAACCCACTTGTGTATATTAACACAACTCCCTAAATTCAGTTGAGCTATGGCTGTTTAACCAAACTGAATACAAACCAATATCGAGCCAACCCAATACCTGGACATTTCACAGAATTTTCCTTTTTTTTTTTGAGTGCTAAATTTTTAAAGGAAAAAAAGCATGTAAAACACAGTCCCATAGCATCTTGACTCATGAGGATGATAAGGTATTTCAGCAGGAAACCCTGGGACAAACTTGCCAAATGCAAACCTGCTCTTGACTTGGATAATGCTTCCCAAGAGGCTTGGAGACATAGCTGGTCCTCAGTCCAGTGAACCTCTAGGAGGAAGGTGGAAAAGAGCCTAGTAATACTGGTTATCAGAAGATCTCCTAACTCAGCTGTTTCATTTCTTGAATTAGGTGAAACAAGCCAAACAGATATACAGAGAAAACGTGTTCAGGAAGGAATGTCACCTAAACTCTGATTTCTGTTTTATGTATTGACCGCAATTGATGAGATTAAGTAGTTAAGAGAGCAGTTATTGATATTTTTCATGGCTCTAGGAATTTGTGAGTGGTCTTCTCAGAAGTGAAATTAATACTGGTGTAAAACTCTGTTTCACAAAGTAATTTTGTATGTTTCCAGGGATGTTTCTCTCACAGTGACTGAGAAAAAGAAAATAACCAGGGTAATTTGGTACAGTCAGATGGTACAAGAAGCACTGGAAAGAGGTAAGCATTTGAAAGTAATATACCCCAAGACTATTTTTTTCTTCTTTTCATGCCACTTGAAAAAAAAACCCACAGTTAAAACAAAGTCAAAATTGATGCTGATCTCTCAGGCTAACATTGTCATGAGTGAAAACTTCAGGGAAGTTTGGCTGTATTCCATTTTTTCAGTTCTGTGCTCTTTTAGGAATTTTAATTTTTTCTTGGATAATTAGATCTCTGACATTAGACGCATATAATTAACAGGGAAAATGGTTTGCATGCTGACTATAATAGCGCTGTCTGATCTGTTTGCCAAATAACTGTTATGGCCTGGTTTTTCAGAATCATTGTATTCCCACAGATAGCAGCAGACATGTCTAACTGGAACCACCTGGATTTGTTTGCAGGGATGAAATCCTGGGACCTTTTACTGATTTCAGTGGCCCCAGGATTTTGCATGCATCCTCAAAATTTCCCTTTAAGATAATCCTCTTTCAAAATATTTATTCTTTTGATAGTTGAATGTGAATTACTCCCCCTTGTCAATAGAATAACAGGACCGAAACTTCATGTGCAAAGCTCTGTTGCTCAGGAAAGATGTTTTTAAGAATTGACACAGAAGCTTTTACTGTAATTTTCAAAATGTGCTTCTCTGGGTGGGAGAGAGGTCTGTTCTCTTTAAACTAAAAATTAGCTTTGTCTCTCATTTGTTAACCAAAGTTCAGGACTCTGGTGTCATTCATGTCTTTTGGAAAATTGTCCCCAAGTCTTTTTTAATAGCCTATTTACCAGCTGCTAAACAAAAAACACCTAACAATAAAGGACTGGAAAAAATTGGTTGCAGCTGCTTGTTATGTATTTTATGCTACTTACAACTTACTTTTTGCATTTAGATCAGATAAAGTTTTGATTCAGTAGAATAAAGCTTTCAATCCTGACTTTTTAAGGAGTCAAAATATGGACATCAGGTGAGTGAAGCCAGCACTAGATTACTTTTATTTTTGTTTCTGAGCATGGGGTCCAGGAGTAATTTTTAGGTGCCTGATAATAAAAACATAATAATAAGAAGAAAAATAGACCTAAACAGTTTTGGACTAAAGTGGTGTTATGATTTTCAGCTAAATGCTCAGTTATGGTCCAACCTTGTTGCCCTGGTCAAAGAAAGGCAGCTTTCACATGTGTGGAAGAAGAGAAAGGTCCATGAAGCATTTTTGAAAAATCACATGATGATTTGAGCAGTGTATTTCAGTTCATGGAGAAATGGCTTTTAAGACATATTGCAACCATCCTTATAACTCCACTGGCTGTAATGGGATTAAAAAAATATCCCAGAGAAGTCAAAACCTTTATCAAATATCTGCTGTTAGAGCATATCATTCACAGCTCTGCACATTCTTTGCTTTTCTATGTGCAAGATAAAAATAGATTTCCTACGCAAAGCTCTCATTAGGGGGTCACGCAAATACACAGAAGACATTTTTTTCTAAACCAGGTCATTCTCTACACTACTTTTTTTGATGTATGGAGTCCTTACTGCAGCCATCTTTCCCCTGTCTTTCCTGGGCATTACTGCCTATTATTATCTATCATTCAATACAGCTACAATATATGAAGCCATTACTGTGCTAAGTATGCAGCATATGAGCGTATATATACACATATAACTATTGCTCAGCTTCTACTTTTTTACTTCAGTGTCTCTGTTTAAGTTTCATTCCTGAAAATACCATTGTAGTTTCTTTTTTCATTTTTTATAATGTTTTTATACTTCTTCCTCCAGTTTCTAATAATCTGTGCAGAAAAGTAGAATTTCTTTATCATAACAGAATGGATGGGGGGGAAGCAGAGGGGAAAATTTTGATGGTAAAATCTTTGAACACAGCCAAATATTGCCACTGGGATTGAGTGGACACACATCCACTTTTAAAAATTATTGTTTGTTTGTTTTACTGTAATACCTAAGACCAGACAGAAAGCAAAACTAGCTGCTAGATGCTGTACAAACTCGAAATAGAAGGACAATACCTAGCCTGAAGAGCTCACAATTTAGATATAAATCTTCTGCATCTGCAGGAGTTCATATCTGGTCGCATGTCCTTGGAAAGACAATGTCATCTGTTGTATTCCAGCTTCATTACTATTACTTTCCTTTTCATATTTTCTTGTGAATAAAAGTTTTTTTCTGACTGAAGTTATATCTTCCTAATGTCTGCATCTCTTGAATGTTATGACCATGTGGACTACCAAGTCTGCTGGATTTCCTTGTATCTGGGATCCCAGAAGAACGCCCCAGTTTGAAACAGTCTCTGACATTCTGAGATGATGACTATCCCTCCTGCCATAAACTGCAGCTTTCTTTAATTTTTGGTCCCTGCATTTATATATGTCCAACCATCTGTGCTCAGTTCTGTTAGTTCTGCTTTTGGCTAAATTAAAGCATCTCAAATATTAGCCCTCCCTAGAAATTTGTAGTAACTTGCTTTTCCTCCAGATTTCAGCCATCCTGATGCTCATTGCTCAGTAGTCTTTTCCTTCCTCATGGTCCAGTAAAAGAGACTAATAAGACACAGAAGTATTATGGACTACAAAATGAAAATAGTATTTTAAAAACATACAGAGTTATATTAGCTAAATCATCATTCATGTAACTTTGTCTCAGTTATCAAAATCAATTTGACCAATTATATGGATAAATCTACAACATACTTCAGTACTCTGCTTACTCAAAGTCTGAAACCATAGAGCTCAGTTATTAGGCATTTGAATTTGAGATAACCCATTCCATGGAAACAGCAGGAGAGTTCCAGCTCTTACTGGGTGCAGTGTGCAATCCCTTTCTGCCTGAGCACTTCAGACACTCTGAGGCATCAGAATGACAATTATTGAGTGGTGTTACTGCAGGTGGCATGACTAACAAACATAAGGAAACCTTAAGTGATTTTTTTCTTAAATCCAATGAAGAATAGAAATAGTTATGAATGTAGAAGGTAAAGACACTCATACTTTGGACAATTTTCCCCTCATTTTTCTTTTATTTCTCTTCTTTTCTGATGTTTGTACTTCTAAAAATCTTTACTATCTTTGCTAGTGAAATTGCTCTTGCAGCTGAGCTTGACCCCTTTGAATAATAACAGGCAGTGATATGTACTTACCAAAAGAAGCAGTGAGTCCAGAATGCTCTGTGTTGAGATTTCAAATGGAAGTAAGCAATCATATTCTTTCCTATTGCTTTAAGCAACAAAATATAACAATTGTATGCACTGGAGCACTTTAAAAAATGGATGTTATTTCTATGAAGAAATCTGGTTGGAAAGGTTCTCAACTACAATGCTTTGTGGTTTTACAGTGCTTGTAGACTTAACAGTAAGATCTGATTTTTTTCTGTGTAAATTGACCTGAATCCTTTTAAAAAGGTGTGGTTTGTATCTGATAGGTTCATAGGATAGTGATAGTCTTGTTTTTACCAAGGAGACAAACTTACCTTCCTATTATCATTTTGCACTGGACTCTAAGGCTTTTTATTGCTTTAAATTAAACAAACCAAATCATTATAGATAACCTCTTGCAGTGTTTTTAAGGTTTACCTTTATTTTCTGCTCAATTCAAATTTTACTTCCCATTTTTGTTTTGAACTGGTAACTATGTAGAGATATAACAACCCAGCTACCAACAATATCTTTCAAATTTTGCCTCTTATCAAGATTCAAGGAACAAAACCAATATATTTGGGCTGTAAAATATTCTCTTTCCCATCAGATTTGTAACAGGCTGAACATTTATTTTCTTTATTCTTGTTTGAGAGCTGTAATAAATCATTATAATAAGTTACGTAATTGTGGGCAACCCTCATCATACACACTTCTATTCCAGCTGACATATGCACTAATCTGGTAGAGTGGAAAGTTAATCTAGATAATGATAATTTCTGATATTTCTACACAGCTATTCATCCTAGAGGGTCCGAAGGCAGTTAAAATATTTGCTGTGAGTAAAAGAGTTCTACCACACCTTGTAGAAAAGCCCCGCTTTCCTGACAAAGGTCATTGGCACACTGAGAAATCCTTTTTTTTTTCCAAAGCAAAATATGATGGCACGACTGTTGCAGGTTTGCAGCTGACAGTGAGGTTCATTTTACATTCAGCATGCATGTTTGTGCCCAAATATTACAGTGACAGGCATGCTGTAACTACCTGAGACAGGAAATACTGTGCATGCACAGCCTTTTGAAAATTGGTGCATAGCCTTAAATTATCTGTATGAAAAAAACGCATATACATATCCTTGTGTTCACCACCAGCTATGCTGGGAATGTTTGCCAGATCTTATTTTGGATTCTATTTACAGTCTAAGCAAAACATTGCTCTCAATGCATTTTCACTGACATTAGTTAAGAAATAGCTCATGATGACGGTATTCAATACCAGAGTGAATGGAGAGAAAAGAGGAACCTGAGAAAGATCCAGTGTAGCCCTGCAAGCTGGCATACCCAGCTTGTGCCTGGAAAGGCTGACAACCAGACAAAGGAATCTAAGGGACAATTCAGGTTAAGGAAGATCTAGGAAAGAAAGACGATTGAAAGCTCCCTTCTATTGAAAGCCTTTCAGAAAAAAACAAACAAACAAGATGGGACCCTGTGGGGGATTCCTCCCACCCCACCATGGAAAAGGCTGGGGAAAAGAGGTAGATAGAGCTGGCTAAGACAGTATGATTACATGAGACCCTTCCAAGGGGTACTGCGAGCCATCAGGAAAAGTCTTAATGACTATCCAAGGAACCAGAAGTGAGGTTAAAGCAGAGTCCAGAAAGAGTTGAGGATGTGATCTTACTTATCATATCTTTGTTTTCTCTTTAAATATTTGAAGCATGGATACCCTGAAAAGATTTAAAGTACATGGCTAAATCACCACTGCAGCAACCCGTTGAGCTGCTTCAGGGCTTTCCTGTTACAGTCATATGGGACCAAGTCAGTATATAGTTATTAAATGGCAGGAGTTTCTAAGAGCATCTGTGAGTTGCAGGAAATGGTGCTACTGATTCCACGGGCCTCTTCTTTTTATATCGCATTCCTATAAAAAGTGAGAAGGAATCATATTGCTAGCAGAGATGTAAAATCAGGTCGGGACTGTCGCTGGTTATTTAAAGGTATTGCAATGCTTTTTGTAAGACTGAACATATTACATGCTGTATCTTGGCTAAATTCCATCTTTTATAATTACATCCTCTTCTCCCCTTCTTAAACATTTCTTGCTGTCACAAGAGGATGCAGCATTCTTCTTTCTTCTGGTCTAGATGTCTGGGTAATAGTGTCTCAATCTCATTGTGATCACTCTGAAAGACAGATTCAAGTTGCTTAAGATGCAGTGTGATGTCTGCATCACTCCCCGTAGCATTGCTGTGGATGGAGGGAAAGAGGGTTTTGAAATTAATACTCAGGCAGAGGTTCCATTTTTCTCCTTGCTTAAGTACAAGCACAAATCTGTTGGTTTGGCTTCCTCCACTGTTACTGGTTTGCTACAGTATAATCATTCCCTGGAGCAGTGGGAGGCTTAATACTTTAACGCTAAAAAGTACTTGGAGATCATTTTAGTCAAAATGCAAACCACCAGTATCCCATTAGTACTGGGAATGCTTTCAGAGCACTGACCAGCTTGTGCTTCCAGCTTGATGAGCTGGTGATTTTAGCCCTCAGATGGCATTTTGATAAGCAGAATCCATGAACTGCCAACATTGTACTGAAAGCAAACGAGGGGGGTGTGACTATAAGCAAAAAAACCCCAGCCACCCAATACTATTTTAATATCATTTTCTCTGTGGGTACAATGTTTGCTGGCAAGAAGTGCCCACAAGCCTGTTACTTGGAAACACAGGCAGATATTCCACTAGAGCAGCGGTCTGGTCTTTGCAGTCTAGTAGCCAGCTGTGGGCAATAGTGGATATTTGAAAGCAGAGCCTAGTGAAGACATCCACCAGTACATCTGGCCAAATGCACCATGCCAAAAGTAAAACTCCCATCACAAATGGCACGAGATAGTTTCCTGTTGCCAGTGTCCACATAAACAAAATTGAATTGCCTAAAAAATGAAGCTACTATTGCTCACCTGGAATGCTCACAAATTGGGCTTAGGCACTTGGGGAGAGGCTGATCAAGTTTCACTGCAAGTGCCAGAACGACAACATTTTTTCTGCATCTAACAGTTTTCTGTGGCACTCAGTGTGCAGCCTCTTGGAAGTTGGACTCTCAGAAGACTTAATTCCTCTTTTCTTCGAGGGCTCTGCTTCACAGGCAATCAGCCCGGTTCCTCACTGCTTTGTACATTGCTAGAGAGAGGTACATAGTGGTTTAAACCAGTGCCATTTATCAGTAGTATTGTCTCCATATGCTCCCTTACACCCTCTTTGCTCAGGAGTATGAGATGGTTTATGTACCAGGCAGTGAATAACGACACCTATAGCTCCCTCTCTCCTTTTTACTTCTTATTTTTCTCTAGTAAATGCATGGGGGTCTAAAAGGGAATAACATCTTTTTGTAAGTACTGATTTCATATCTTTCCTTTGGTAAAATCCAGCTCTACTCATGTACCTCTTTTTTAGAAAGGTGCTCAAATATTTCAGAGGAATGTCTGTACCAGAGAAAGAACACAAAAGAACATGGCATGGGCCAAAACCTCTACATCAGCTTAATCTCGGCACTGCGGAGCTCTACAACAGGTAGGACTTGGCAGTATGGCAGTGTGTATACAATCCTCGTATCAGGAGCCTCTGGGATGCTCTTATCATGCCAGCTGCAGCCAGAACTTAGAAAGAACTGCTGGAGCCCTGGCGCAGGGCTCTGAGTGCTCTGCATCACACCCTGTCACCTTTGTGTGTGCGGCCAGAGAGTGGGAGGGAGGACGAACAAGGCGTAGCACCCATGCCGTCAGCCTCAGACCACCCAGCAGGGGAATGCTTGGCGGTGAATCCAGGCAACATTCAAACACTTTTACATGGTGCAACAACTTCAGCTGGGGGCTGAGAATTGGTTCTCATGTTTTATTCATCCAAATTGCCTTTCCCCACTCCAGAAATCTACACTCATCTCTTCACTAGAAAATCTGTTCAATTTCCTCTTGTTTAGCACTGTGCCGCGGTGCTCACGTTTCCGCCAAGTACCTTCACTTAGAGAGTGATCGGCAGTAATCACAAGTCCAGCTTCTCAGGAGTGAAGCATGGGAGAGAGACGAAGATGTAGGTTCACCTAATTTGATCAGCCTGTTTTGTTATACCGAATATTTGATTTTCAATAGCCAGCTCCTGTGGAGGAAATAAAAGTATGAGAAATCCAGCTTCTTTTCCTTTTTGCTTTTTTGGTAAGATTTTAGGTTTGACTCATCTTTCCCAGGCTAATTGTCAAGAAGCTGACAGATCAGTCGTGGTTGACAAGTGAGTAACTGGGAGAAGGGAGGGAGTGCAGCAGGTGTTAGTACTAATTTGGTAAAACAACAAAAAAAAAAAAGAGTAGAGAGTGGTATGATAGTCACTTACACAGTCATGACGTTACAAGCTTTTCATACAAAATGTGTGCAGGATTTTACAACGCTTAGAGCATTAACTGTTAACCAGCCACTCCAGGTCTATTTCAAAGAATCACAGAATCGCAGGTTGGAAGGGACCTCAGGGATCATCCAGTCCAACCTTTCTAGGCAGAGCAGAGTCTAGACAAGATGACCCAGCACCCTGTCCAGACGACTCTTGAAGGTGTCCAACGTGGCCGAGTCAACCACTTCCCTGGGGAGATTATTCCAATGGTTGACTGTCCTCAGTGTGAAAAATTTTCTTCTGGTGTCCAAATCTTCCTCTGGTGTCCAAAGGTGACCTACAAGTTCACCAGAAGATGGTTTTGAGCTTTTTAACAAGAAAGACTGGTTCACAACACTGCTGGGGACTGGACAAAAATTAGTCTCATCATTCTCACCTGTAACTTTACTGAGCATACAGAAAAGTCCTTGCAGGGGGCAGACCCCATGCCCTGACCCTGACTTGGCTGTGCTAGTCTGGACCATCACGGAAGGACACCGCTGCCAGAGCTGGAGTATTCAATCGCTGTTAACCTGCCAAGGTCTCCATTGCCCACACTGCCCTCATTCTCCCAAACTGTGACCCTGCCCAGTCCCTGCTCATTGCTAAAAGACTGATTTTACAGCAAAGCCCAAATCTCACTTGCTGAGTGGAAGAAATTAGCTTTGGACCTGAAGAATTCCTCTGGCTCTGAAAAGAACAGTCTAAGATGCTGTTGTATTTTAGGAATCAAACCCTTGGAAATCAATTCTTTTACTTACCTGCCAAATCTGCTCGTCTGAGCTCCATTTCCTTGCTTCAATCTCAGTTGTCACTGACACTGCCTCAACAGCAACCAGTGTTCTGTTTTTGATCTCTCTAATGGTGTTGGTGACTAGAGGCCAAATAATAGATTCTACTGGTGGACTCCTAAGACACATTTTTGCTCTGAAGTAGTTGTACAAATAACATTACAGCATTTCATGTTTATTGTCTTCTAAAGATTTCAGTATCTTATATACTTTATTTCAAAGAAATAAAGTCTTTCCCCCCGTCTAACGGCCAGTCCTGAAAATTTACCATGGATTCAAAGAAAAGCTGGGTTTTTTCCTGTCTTCTGCATAGTTATTAAGAATACAGAGGCTGCAGGGCGATTTCTGCCCGGGCTTTCATCCATATAACCCCTACTATCTTGAAAACTTGTGTTCACTTTCACGCATGAATTATTTGAGGTGGAGGGGGCCTGCAAGGCAGCTCCAGGTACCAGTTGTGTTTCTAAGGGATGGGGCTGGAAGGGAATCTGGTACCCTCTTCCAGAGCTACAAGGTACTGAATCTCCTCTCTGACTCAGACCTCAGCAAATCACCTCCAAACACCTGTACCTCCAGTATAAACCAACTAAGCACCTAATTTTTGCTTCTCACTTTCCAGGATGTAAGTATTGCTTATCGGAAACATGTTTGGGTTGCTTTTATCTGTTTTCTTTAAATGAAAGAGGCATCTTCCACAGCCATATGGAGTGGCTCCCGCTCTGCAAAGCATCTGTCTGGTGGGGAGCGCATCCATTCAACGTTTCACAATACAGACCTTAATTCAGCAGGAAAGAAAGCTGATGGGCACCTTTGCAGCAGATTTGGATCAGAGGCAAAAACTCAAGCAATATAAAGCTATCTGAGCCAGCCAGCAAAGTCGTGCTGACCTTCTGCCCGTATTACTGCAGCCCAAGCATGACTTCGGGTGCCGCATCCTCGGGAATGACAGCACCGGGGAAAGCTAGCAGGCCCTTTCCAGCGGCTGCCTCTGCTCTGTTGCTGCCCGATGGACTGTTATCACTATGACAACCCACAGGTATAGGATGCGCTCAGTAGTGGGAGCTCCAGCTGACCCTGACTGCGTGTGCATGGCTCAGAGCTGGGCTTCCCTGCCCGGGAGGGGAGCAAAGAACACATGGATCCACAGGTGACTCTCCCCTGACTCTGTTCTGCCGCTTGCTAGCAGGTTTGGAATGTAAGGCAAGGTGGGAACTTTAGAGACACTGGGTAGCTAGGATTTTAAATAATCTCTCTGGGACAAGGTAAGGGAAGACTAATTTTCCTCCTCTGTTTCTAGAGTCCTTCTTTAGGAAAAGACTTGTAAGAATATAGAGTTGCCCTTCAAACTCTGCCTCCTCCAGCCTTTTAAAAGGTAAAATGCTTCCAAACCTCATGTGCACTGCCTGTCTCCGTGTGTGCATGTGTGTGTGTGTGCATGCGCGCATTACTTTCTTTCACTACTATGACAGCACATGCTCCTCCAAAGCTATTCACAGCATTAGAAATACAACTCCTCCCTCCAGTGCCCTGTGTGTGCGTGCGTGGCTCGGGCTTTCTGCTTCAGCTCACTCCCCTCTGATCGCAGGGCTGACGGTCACGACTCTGCTCCACACCTCCAGGCTTCACACGGAGGGGAGGAGGATTGGGGAAAACACAGAAGCAGGCACACAACTGACCTACAGAGCCATCGATAACTTATTTCCCTCGCAGCAGAATTGCATAGGGGAGGGGAGGAAGGAAGGAGAGAGAGGAGAAAGAGGGGGAGGAGAAGGGAAAAAGGAAAATCCAGAGGATTCTAGTCTTGCAAATGTAGTGAAACCGAGCGGTTGGAGTTCATTTGCTCTAGAAGAGCAGAGAAGAAAGAGGATATTAAATGAAAAAAAGCAAGAAAGGTCTGTAGCTTTTTTCCTGATAGTAGCAGTCTTTTAGAGGTAAAATGATTCCTCCAAGCAGCACGACTGAAGTCAGCGTGGATAGTGTGGAGAAAGAGAATGAAGTGGAGAGCACAGAGCAGCCCCCTTCTCCAGCATCAACTACCAGCCAGGAATCAAAGGTACTCAGAGAATGAGATCTCTTTTTTTTTTTTTTACTCTTTCTTTGTTTTGAAAAGAGCTGTGTTGCTTTGATTTTTATTTGGAGCCCTGTGCCAGGATCAGCAGTAGAATGCTATGAGCCACCTCTGATTGCGGTGCCTGCTCTGACACTCCTACTTCTGAATTCTCCCTGTCACCTGGGCAGCTCAGGAGTCTGAACTGGGAAAATACCTGCCTTTTGAGGTGTTTAGGTTTGGGGATTTTTGCTTGTGTTTTCTTCTCCTCATTACAGTAAGGGCCTGGGGGAGTGGTGGGGCTCAGGGAGGGGATCGATGCCAATAGTTGTTAGCTATTTTCACATCAAGCATGAGATCACTTAAAGGGTTTTGTTCATGGTTGGAAAGATCGGTTTTTCTCACAGGTTCAGAGAAGAGATTTTTTCCTGGGGGCTTGGGGTGTTTTACCTGCCTCACCTTCTCTGGCAGACCCATCAGTGAACTTTCAATGCTTAACGAGCCAGCAGCTGAAAAAGGATGTGAGTTTTGGCACAATAATCCTTATGTACACTACCCAGAAAAGGATATTTTTTTTCCACAGCCTTTTATTTATTTATTAATTTTTAAATGTGTTTCAATTTACCTTACTGAAAACCAACTTCCAGCTCAAGTGACATGGCCTCTGAATTTTTAAGTGACTTGCATATGAAAAGTTTTTCTGCCTGCCATGTGTTACTTGGAAGATAAAGAGGTAAAGGGAGAAAAGTAGTAACATTACATAATGAATGTTCTTTGCAGCTTACCTGGATAATGTGCTTTTACTGATCCTCTGTTACGTACTTATGATTGATATAATGACAGCACCTGACAGATCTTCCTGTGAACTTGATAGTGATGTTATGTGCTGTGTAAACATGTAAAAATAGGGAGGTCCTTGTCACTAGGAACTTACAGCTGGGCAGAGCCTTAGGAGGTAGTGTGAGAGCAAAACAGCTGCTTGACAGGGAAGGTTTGTGCTGGCCTGAGTTTAAAGGCAGTGTCTGCCTGGGTCTAACGTAGGAAGATTGCTGTGTTATTCTGCAGTTACAGCTAGGTTTCTGGAGAGTGAATCGAAATTATCTGTCTGTGTGGGTAGACTTCTGACGCGGGCTTTGGGATTTTTTTTTTTTTATTAGATGTTATACTCCAAGGAGGAGAGCTAAGGTATTCCCTATATAAACCAGCCTCTTCAAAAGAAAAGAGCTCTCCCAGCAGTAATAACATACACTATTCACACTATTCACTACACACGTTCAGCGCTACTGGGACACTGCTACAGTCTTCCTGGTTAATGGGAAATGAAAAGTAAATGGGTTATTGTTTTAACCCCAGGCTCTAAAAGTATCTGTTTGATTGGTACCTAAATCTCCCCCGAGACCACTTCTCCGAAACTGCTGAATTGTTATTTGGCCAGTGGGAGGCTCAGCCCCCTAGTGCGGTCCTAAAAGTAACTGGAGCCTTCACTGCACTGCCAGCACCAGCTCCTCTGTATGCTGGGCTGCGCACAGGGCCTGGAGGTCTGTGTGCTCCTTGCGTTCCCAGCTATGGTCCTCACTCAGTGCCAGGCAAGTGGTTATGGAGTTCGAGGTGCTGCTCACATGGTCAGACACTTCATTGCAATGGTGCTTGAGGGACTTTCTCACTGGGTCAGGGAGTGCTGTGCCCAAGATGAACTGACCAGCATGAATCCTGAACTGAAAGTGAAGTGCTGCATGTAGGGTTCCTTCTAGCTGTTTGTGCATCTTGCAAGGATGACAACAGGAATTAGGCACATCTGACCAGAGAACAAATAGACTACAAACTGGTTTATAGACAAATATTATCATCATTAATTTTTCCAGTCTTGTGAGCATTTGAAGAGATACACTGGAATAGGTAAAAGCTATGACCGTGCAGTTGATGCCATTACTGCATGCAGATATTATTAGTAAACATATAATCTGTGTATTTACATTTTAGAACTGTAAATATGATCAGAAAGCATGCTGTATTATCATTTCAGTAGATGGAGTCAAAAGCACTTTCTGATCACTGGGGTAATGAGAAAAGCTTTCTTTTTCTGGTCCTAGTAAACAGCAGGATGGGGAAATTCTCAATGATATCATACAGATGTTGTTTGTGATGGTTTTTTATTCTAAGAGAAATTATGTACTTCAAAAGCTAGAGACTTTGACAAAGGCATTAGCCAGTGCATGCCAAGGGCCTGTGTGCAGGCTTTTATCCTGTGGTGTCCCTGCTGAGGGAGCTCTCCTTTCATTCACAGAAAGCTAAGCTTTCTTCAGGTACTCTCTGTTGCACAGGTTAACAAGTTCATGTCTGCTGAGTTACTGCAGAACAGTTTGTGCAGCATCTAATTACCCCACAATGACTTGTTTCTGTGGCAAAACACTATTATGACTCCAAATATAGGAACAGAAACAACATGGGTAATAGCAACTTTCCAAATGCATTTGAAAATATTTCAGCTGAAAAACAATTTTGAAAAACTAATGTAGAACTAAAGTAGCAAGCTTGCTTCCAGTCCTGTGTAATCATAGACAGCTGTGGCACATAGTCCCTTGCAGTACCAAAGTCCAGAAAGTGTTTTATCTAGCACACTCCAGACTGTACTCAGAAGATGACACAGAGGAGATATTGCAACTCCTGACTAGCCTGAATTTGAGAGGCAGAACTTCAGGCTGCTGCCATGTAGCTGAAATTTGGAAGAATGGCTCTCGTGTTAGTCAAACACCCCTGCCACAGGAAATCAACTCACTCTTTAATAAATGTTAAAGCCTCCCACCACCTTTTCCTGTGGATTAGGAGTATATTTACAGGTGAGCACACTCAGATGCTGAAAGCTGAAAGACTAGACTCTCATGTATGTCCTCCTCATCAGGAACGCCTGGACTTCAGTACAACTGCTCAGAATGTGGAAATTCAAATACACTTTCAATTCACTGCATTTCCTGGGCCCTAGAAGCAAACCCATTACATGTTCTAAGTGCATGTTTGCCTTGTGGCATAGTATATATAATGCTATATAACGTGACTGTGCTTTTTGGATTATGTGTCCTCAAGTACTTTACACGTACACCTCCAGTGTACTATCTCATTAATGTAACTTCAAATAGGTGTCTGAAGGGTAGCAAACATGCTGTAACTGGGCCATCTTGTAGCACTATATATACTGCTACTGTGCTAAAAACCCTATAGAGTTTGAATGGCGGTTAAGAAAGTTGCAAAACTAATAATTAATTTATTAAATTAATTTATTGGCTCTTAAAAACATTTACTTCACACGTAAGTATGACTTGAGTGGATACTTAAAGTTTATTAAGAGAATAATTTTATGAGGGTATCATACAAATACATGTAATTGCTAATTCTATATTACGTGCATATGTTTGTTGTTATGGCTCCCACCTGTTTGGGTCCTTCACATCTGGCTTACAAGAAGGCAAATGACCAGCTTGCCAAAGACTTTTGTAGATCTACAACTCAGCAAGGGAGGAAGTCATTAGTTAATGAATCTTAGGGAGAAATTTCTTCCTCGTGGTAGCAATTAAAGAAACACTGCACACTTGTACAACCACTAACTTAGCAATATAAGCAAAAATCTAGTGGCAGCAATCAGAGATGATGTTTCTGATGCCTCTTATATGAAGGTAGCTTGGAATTTAGTAAAGAAAACTAAAATTTGAGGGAATATATTTCTAAAGATTCCTACACCTGGCAATATTTCTTTATGTTTTGGCATAGTTAGCACATAACTTTGTTAGCTTTATCCTTCTTATATTTAACTGACATTTCTATATGAAGAGGAAAGAGCCCATCTGCTGATTTCTTTAGGTGTGAGTCAAGTCATTATCGCTGTATTGTGAATAATGGCTCGGAGTATTCATAGACAATAGGTACAGCTTAGAAAATTCCCTTACCATTTTTAAGTTTTAGGGGGGCCTGAGTATCTATGATGTTTGAGCTAGTACCAGCAGGGTTGGTCAGCACTGCTGATCTTCAAGCTATTAGCATTTTACTTAAAGTATGTTAAACATCTTTCAGGCTCTCTCATACACTCCAGAAGGGGTATCAAGCCCTGCCATTGCGGGCAATCTGTCATGTAAAAGTCACTTATTTGTAGATATCTGTGAAGGCCAAATGGTTTTTTTATAGCTTTTCCCATTTCCATCTACATTTTCTAAAGTCTGGCTATAATTGTTATGTACCGCAGTCACGCATCTTTGATGTGATGGCTTCAAAATTTTCCCCTGAACCACAGATACATGGGCTTACACTCAGATCAGTTAGGTAAGTTGAATAGCTGAAAAAAGAAAAAAAAAAAAGATAAACTAAAGGTCCAAATAAATATGTCACCTGGACTATATATTTCACAAAATAAATGAGTCTGTCTCAGCCTGACACTTCCATACACTGACTATCCATTGGCCAGTATTCAGGGAAATGCAGATCATTAGCTTCAAATTCAGGTGTGGCAATTCACTAGCTAACCTGACATGTAGTACATAAAATGGAAGTTGCTGAAAAGTAGCAAGCCAAGAAAAGGATTAAGCATTGAAATTGAAGATGTAGACTTCATTTATATATATCCCCACATAGGTCAAGAAGATTGAACTTACTTTCCCGTCCTGCTGGTCCAATAGAATAATATTGCTTATGTAAGGTTTCAAAACCAGG
>VZTV01015063.1:28497-43922 GCA_013400875.1 Anhinga rufa
TGATGGTAAGACTAAGAAAAGAAATGAGCTTAAGCATGTTTGTGTGTTTTGATGAAATATTAAAACAAATTATGTACAGAAAGATTTCATTAAGATCAGGAAAGTAATACTCTACCCTAGTAAAAAATTCTTGAGCAGACTTGTTCTTGTATTTACATTTATTTTGACTTTTCTCTCTTTCTTACTCTTTTTCTGATTAAAACACTCTGGTATTGTTTTTGCTTTAATATATATGTCAGATCAGTTCCTAGGCACATTGAGATATCTAAGGCAAAATAGAAACGTGATCAGTTCATTCTCTTCTATCGACACTTCTGATGTTGCCAGAATGAAGAAAATGTCTATTCCCTTTCAACAACAAAAGATGACTTGACTGAAATCCAGTGTGGTAAAAAAATGACTTACTAAAAAGTGCAAATTTTCATTGGAACAAAACAAGTTGTTTTCAAAGCTGGAAGAAATTCCACTCCTACCATCTCAGTCTGTTATGCTGTATTCTCTTTCATAAAGTAATCCTGTTGAATTTAGGTTTACCACTACTTTTAAAAGGCTCTCCCAGCACCTGGATGCTCTAATGTCTAAGGGATGCCCTCTGCCCCATGCTCCCTTCTAATTCCAGTCCAAGTTTATTTCTGGCCAGCTTGTGTGGCATTGTAATTTTGATAACGAGTCTTTAGCTTAAACATCTCTTTTCCATTCTTCGTGCAGGTTTCCATCATGAAGGATAGACTTTTATATCTCTCCCATCCTTTTATTTTCTATACTAAACAAGCCAGGCTGACATAAAATAAACTCTCTATTCTTCATCTCATTCTAGTAGCAGATCCATGTACCTGTTTCAGTTTTGAATAATCTTTCTTGAAAAAGGGTGACTGTATTTTTGCATGGTATTCTACATGAAATCTGGTACAGTATCACTAATGCTTCACTAACTTTCCCAGAAAGCGTGCTTCTGATGTCTGTGTCTCCTAGTCACCCCTTGGTCAACCAGAGGTCACCTTCCTATTTCTCTGTAATTTCCAGTGGATCCAGGATAGATTTGTCTGTCCTCATGGAGAGTGGTTTGGATCAGGTCTCAGATGCACAAGCTTGCACTTCCACAGCTGAATTTTATCACATTTCCATGACTCCATCCCTCAAGCCCCAGGCCTCCTCAGTTTTGACAATGCCACCAACCTCATGTCAGAGGGAAATGGCCTTATGACATGCCTAGTCTTTGAATCAAATCCAGTAATAAAAATAGAGAGAGCAAGACTGACCCTAAGACTGGCCAGTGTTCTTCTTTGAAGAACTCCACCAACGACCTTCCTTCAACCTAGTACTTCTCCTTTCAACAGGAATCATCTCCCATTGAACCTTCCTCAGAATTTCTTCACTACTTCCATTCTTTTCAATTTTAGCAAATATATTCCCTTTTGGTAGCATACTCAATAATTTTAATGAAATCCAAACAGACAGAATCTACCTTTGACCTAAAACATTTTCTTTGTCTAGAAAATTGTTCATCTTACCCAAGACAACTGGTCTAGGAGGATCTAATTTTTTTTTATTTTTATTTTTATTAAGCACTATTGATCTACAAATCTCAATTTGCTGGGGTCACTTTTCCTGCTTCTTGAAACACAGTTCTATTTTACTTTGTACCATTTCTGGCTTGATAAAGCTTGTTAAGAAAACTTTTTCCTAGACTTCCAAAGTAAAATTTTGTAACAGAGATTAACTGGTTTCTTTTATCCCTTTCACCTCAGCAGGCACATTGAACTGCTTTTTTAATGTCATACCATCCATTTCTGCAACCTCTTCGCTATTATTCCTATTATTTTGCCCCAGGATCATTGTTCTGGGAAGAAAGATGAAGTGTTTGTTAAGCCTTTTATCCCATCCTTACTGTATCACAGCCTGTTTCTTCTTTTGCTTTCCTTAGCCTGAATCAATCCATTGACTTCTCCTTAAATACCTTTTTCAAGGACTCACTCAGCTTTTCTGGACAATTAACATGCTTACACCTAAGGAACTCTGCTTGAAAGCTTCAGTTTTATTTCCACACCAGTTTTTTTTCTCTTTTTCTTTCTCTTGTTCCCCTCCTCACCACTCTTTGCTTCCAAATATTCCAAATTTCCTTTTTGAGGTAACTATTTTCTTGCAGTTTGCCAAGAGCACGCATTCACAGAATCTTTTTATTTCTTTATTTCTTTATATTCCAGGTAATATTAACAGATTTGCTTTGAAGAAATTCTAGGCCTCTTACACTTCCAAGCACATCCAGCTATCTGACTGTTTCTGATCAGTCATCTTTGTCAATGAAGCATGTCTCTAACCTGATACCTCAAGGCTAGCAAAAGCCAAGGCTTTTCCACAACCTGTGGTCTTCTGGATTCATTATCACTCAGTACTTGCTGCGAGCCAGTGCTCATTAGCAGATGCAGTGACCTGCTTACACAGCTGTGCTGCTTTCCAGATCACTGCTAAGACCTTCATACCTTCAGACAGACACTAGCTTGGGTCCCGTGTCACACTCCAAAGTGTGATGTGGTCTAAAATATATCCCTAGGGAGCTGAGAGTGCTGAAGGCTTCTAATTTCTTCAAGGGAACTTAGCACATCAAAGGCTATCCTCTTGAAATCCAAAACCTGTCTTAGAGATTCATTTTTCCTTTACCCTCTATTTAATTTAAATGGAAGGAAATCATAGTCACCTGATAGAAAACTATAATTCCTTGTATGATGAGCATTTCTCCTATTGTCTACCTGAGCCATTGCTGTATAGTCTTGATAGGTAGAAGGTTGCATATTTGATAAATTTGTGCTGGTGTTTGTCAAAGGACTAATCTATCAGATATGAGTGCATGAGTTAGAATCAGAGAATCATAGAATGTCCTGAGTTGGAAGGGACCCACAAGGATTATCAAGTCCAACTCCTGTCCCTGCACAGGACAACCGTGAATTTACACCATAATGTGTTGAATAGTTGAATGTTCTTAACACAGTATCCAGTGCTGCACTTCCAGTTGCACAGGCAAATGGTCATTCAATGTTAAATGAGGTTGCCTTTTCCAGGCAAGTGAATATCTATATTCTAGCTGAAGCAGAAGCAAACTTTGCGTGTTCATTAGCAAAGAGGACCAGCTGTGAAGATGAGAAATCTATGTGTGAATGACTGAAATAACTTGACCATGTTTTCCTTTGATGTATACCTCTGCTTGAGGAAACTCCCGTGATTCAGTACAGCAACCGACACAATATATGTTCCTTGTCAGGGAATTCAAATCAGGAGCCCTGCAAAACATATTTACAATGGATGTCTAAAAAGCAGACTTCTTGTGTCTTCGGCATCATCAGTTGAAGATGACAAATGGCTTGCATAACTTCTTATTTATTTAAAAAAGTGAGTCTCATGTCTGTAGTCTTGCATAAATGTGCTAGATGCTCATAGAAGTTTTCCCATTGACAGGTCAGCATTTCTTAGCTGACCTGTTTTTAACTGATGGGAGTAGATTGCCGAGCACCATCAAATGGAAGTGTTATAGTTTAGGGGCTGCAGTGATGAAATTTAGAAATACCATAGTATGAATAATTGTGAGAGAGAGGAGTTTCCCAGCTGCAGGAGGCTCAAGTTTGATATGGAATTGCAAAGAGAGTCCTTTAGGCAAGTAACAGTGACAACTTGAATGCTTTTCTGTAGACAAAATATGCTCCATTTCTGAGTGCCATTTAAAAGTTTTATTAAAATGCCACATATGCTCTGCTTTATTAACAAAGATCATTTTAGCAGTCTAGTGTTCTGAATAGAAAAGCAAAATGCAGCTGACCTATAGTAACTGATGATTAGGCTTAATTCAGAAAGGAGCAAAATACTATAGACTAGTATTCACAAAGCTATTAAAATCAGCATTTAGGATTTTTTTTTTTCTTAGTTTGTTCATCAGAGTAACACAAAGAAATGTACACTATGGAGACATAGCTCAGGTGAGAGAGCAAAGTCAACCTGACAGGTTGTTATAGCAAGTACTCTTGAATATGATCTTAGAAACAGATTTGCAACTCCATTACCCCAATATTTAACTTCATTTGCTTTTTATAGAAATTGCTCATGCGTAGTGAAGGGAGGCATCAGCTTTTGTTGGCTAAGCATCAGATTTCTGGCATAATGCATACAAGTCACCTCCTCAGACATCACATATATAGGTGTACTATTCATTATCGGTTTGCCAGTATTTTCCCTGCCAGTTTAAATGTTGTGGTAGCAATTCTCAAAACCAATATGTCTTGGGATTGAACTGAGAGGCTGAAAACCTTGACCCAGCCTCACCTGCCTTTGTGCATACAGAGGGTGAGAAATGGCCTTGGACTGGGCATCTCTGTCCTCACAAGTAATCAAAATATGCTAGGCAAAATTCAACATGGTAAACTTGGCAGGGTGCCACTGACTTCCATGCAGTTAAACTGAGGATCCAGTTGTTAAGACATTCGTGTCCATATGCGTTTTTAAAATGCACCTACTGTTAAGTTATCAACCAGTATCAATGCCCTCAAGGATCTGGCATATACAATTTTTGTTGTACCTCCCTTAGTATACTTATTTATATTATTTATAAGTGCATGTAGCTCATTTCTCACTTATGTTCACACATCCTTTTTTAATTCAAATTAACCTAATTAAGGAATTACAAATAAACATAAGGTGACTTGTAATGATTTGCCAGACATTTCTGGTAATGAACACTCCAGTGAAATGTGTGCTTGTTGAGTGCTTTTCCTTTTTTTTTGCTTTTTTTTAATGTCAAAACTGTTTTTGAGGAAATGTTCATTTTTCTTGATTGTGTAAACTTTTGTCAGGAAGCTTTCCCTGGTTGCAGGTGAAATTTCCAGTTAAAGAGGAGAAAATTAATCCTAGGTTAAATCGTACAGCCACACTTGTAATTAGGGACCAGCTTTAGGTGGTTAAGCTAGTAGTTCAGTCTTCCTATGTTACAAATGGAACACAGACTGAAATTGTTTTATCAAAGGTGATTTAGAGGAAAAGCCTACCTTATGTGCTCTAAATTAGCCTCTCTGAGGGGAAATCTTTTTCCATTGACCATAGCAGGCAGCTACAGCTGAGTTGAAAGCTTGAATTTAAGTAGGGTGAACACCACTGTGAAGCTGTCAGAGCGAGGTCTTGAACCTCGCCTACAAACACTGGTCAGTTGTCTGTTCCCCTGGCAGGTTAGTCTGTCTGACTTTCCCCTCTTCTGCCCACAGCGCTCTCAAAGACATTTTGAAAGGCTGAAGTTGTTTTTTATGTCAATGTGGAACAAAATCATTCAAACTTTGAAAATTTTTGCTAAGTGGAACTGCTGTTTTCCAGCCAGTCCTATAATGGAAAGTTATGAAGCTATGACAAAAAGAGAGAAAAATGTGAGCCTATCCAGGCTTCAAAATGTGAAGTGCTGCTATTAAACTGTAGCCACAAGATGAATCATGTACCAGTTTCATGAAGTATGGGCACACAGGAGTCTTTGGCAGGTTCACAGCAGTTAGATCTATTTCCTGTAGTTAGTCGTAATGACAAATGGACTTCATCCTCCTGGCTGCTAAAGATCCAGGCAAACAGTTAACTTTTTTTGCTAGCTCGCCCACTTGCTCTCTGCCTTTCTTTCTTTCATCTCTGTTCCTATTCTCACCCAAATGCTTTAATCCAAGACCAGGTGCTCATACAGTGAGCCAATGCAAGGTCTGTCTTTACAGGAAAAACTTCCAGGTTTCCAAGCTCAGCCAAGTTTAAAGATTCCTGTTAAGGAAATGGATGGTGGTTCTTCTGTTAGGGGGAGGGACTTTTGTAAACACTGTGTGGATGCTGGGGCTCATGCCATAAGTGCACTTGGAAAAAACCCAAACCCTACAGTTCACACTTTCCCTTTCACCTATACCCAAGTCATGCTTACTTTATTCACAAAGAAATGCCTCAAGTTACATTTTTAGTTTCCTTACATTGTCTGGTATTACGTGGTCTGTTCCTTGCACGTGGATGCCTCTTTATCTCTTGATGTAATCTCATGTTTCCTTTATATGTATATGCAGGAAACTATACATAAATTTAAAACCCGGGCAATGAGGTAATAGAAAATGTTCCTTATGCAGAAGAAATGAAGCCCTCTTCTTAGTCTTTCCTGTCTTCTTTGTCTTCTCCTTTCTGGGTAGGAGATCCCTTTTCAACTGCACTGCCAGTGGAGGGCTTTTGAGCCCCTGCCTGCCCAGCAGCTTAGGTTCACACAGACTTCCCTGGGCTGCAATTCTGCACTTCAACAGCACTGGCTTTTTTAGCAGTTCCTGCCTGGTATCCAAGAAAAATGCTCTGGACAAATGATTCTTTAGAGATTATCAAAGCTAAAATGAATGCCAACAGCTGTAATAGACCTACCTGAATCCTGCTAGAATGTAGATATTAAAAGTATTTTACAGATGTTAAAAAAATAACAGTTAAGCCTTAAAACAAAAATCCTTAACAGTGTGATTTGCTTCTGAGGAGAACTCAGCTATGACTACATGCTGGCCATAAGAAGCAGCCACTCAGTCTGGTCAAAAAAAAGTCACACCTTTTTTAAACAAGATGAGAAAGCTAACCTATTTTTTTCTGACATTGTGTAGGGAACACACCGCAATAAATACAATATTCCTGAAGTAGCAATAGAGATAATGTCATTTGGTCTGTACTACCAGCTGCTGAGTTCCGGAAAAAAATAATCTCCTTTTCATGGGTTATCATACCTCCAGTACAGTGGTACTCGTAGCCACTACCGCATATTAAAAAAAAAAAAAAAAAAAAACAAAAAAACAANAAAAAAACCCCAAAACAAACCCAAACAACTAATGGGAGAAAATGGATATAAATCTTAGAAGTTAGCACAGCACTTGCAGTCAGTAGCTCTGATTGCTGCTGTAATATGTCACTCTCCTTATAAGTCAGTGCTACTCTGCCAATACTAACAGTAGTCATAGACTAGACAAAGTGAAGCATTTAATGGAAATTCCCCCTCTTATACCGGATTCATGTTAATGTTCTTTAAAACTCTTCCTGTCCTAACTTGACTTTCTTTTCCTCTTCCTTCTACTGCCTGGCTCTCCTGCCTGCCTGAGCCCCTCATGTAGCCCCATGCAACAGGCTGCTCCTGTTGAAGTAGCTGGTATTTTTTTTTGTCAGACAAGGCTTCACAGTTTTACCGGTTCAAGACCCCTCACTTTCTTAGCAAATGAGCAACTCCTATTAAATATGTTGGTATCTCATGTCAATACCAACAGCTCTTTTCTCTCTCATCAACAAAAACATGAAGTTTGGCTATGCTTCATTTGTTAGGTGACCACAACCTCATGACAGTGTTACAATATTTTTTTCTTTTTTTTTTTTTATTATTAGCTTTTTGTGTGCAGGCTTTCATTAGCAACAGTTTAACTTCAGAGGATTCTGAGGGACTTAAAAAAAACTCTTAACATTCAGAAAAACAACTTTAGTTCTTCAGAAAGTGTTATAGTCTTAAATTCTCTACCTTTCTGTTTATGGTATTCTGTATGTAACTATCTTTTTACATGAAGCTAGCTATCTCAGTATAAAACCACATTTTTGCTGTTCAAACAGTCATTTTAATCTTGAAACTTTGATAGAGGTAATTTGAGGAGGAAAGTTGTGCAGCTGGTGAGGATAAAAATAAAATGTTTTTGTTTTGCAGGGTTGATCTTGAAACAATAGCTGGCTAAAGATGTTCAGCAGCTTGCCGGTTTAGGAAAAAAATATAAAAGAAATGGTTTAGCCTGAGGCAAAAGGAGTCAAGGATGTATGATAAATCTCATACATAACAACTTTTGCCAAATAACATCTTCAAATATATGTATTTACATTGTCAACTTCCCGAAGCAGTGTTTAGGCCTTCAAATGTCTCAATAAAGTGACAAGTAACTGTATGTCATATATATGACAATATCATCATCAAGCTAAACAGATTCTTCATGTGGAGAGTTGGCCTGTTCTTTATGTAGGGCACTGAATGCAGTTTTTGCTAGGCGTGACTAACATGTACTAACAAGAAGACAAAAGACAGACTGAGATGGAAAATTTCTGTACCAGTGACAGGTTCCTTGGAAACTGGTACCACAGGTGTAATTTTCCCCAAAATTATTTGGAAGTACTTATTTGAAAATTAGAAAACTACTAGAGTAGATGTGTTGAAAGGGATAAATGCATGCCTTAAGTTAAACTTTGAGAAGCACTTTAATGAAAAACATGCCAGATCTGTACTGGATCTAGAAACAAACAGATCTCTGACATGGTGGACAGTAAGATAACTGGATGAAGAATGAATAACAAGGAAGATGTAGGAAAAGATGTAGGAAAAGAGATGTAGGAAAAGAGATGTAGGAAAAGAGGTAGGAAAAAATTTAATTGGCACTGCATTTGCTATGTATCTGGTACCTGCTGTAGGACTGTAAATATGAGATGAAGGAAACTCAGTGGGTACCCAGGTAAAACATGGAGAAGCCCAGAGGAATTAACTAGCTTTGCTCGACCTGAGCTGTCAGCTCTTCCCCCAGATCCAGGGCTTCAGGCCAGCGTGGTGCCAGGGCAGCGATGTGGCTCCGCATCAGGACCATATGAGTTCTGCTGGACTTGTGGTGTCAGAACAGGCAGTGCCAGGCAGCTCCGTGCCCTGGCCTCCAGAGTGTCTGGCAAGAAGCAGAGTTTACAGGATGGATCAGTGTGTCAGTCTTTGGAAGGGATGAAAAGAAGATGGAAGGGAGCAAATTTTCTACCTGATTACAAAAATATGCACAAGAAGGGGAAGGAAATTGTGAAAAAGGAAAATTTTAAGTGAACCAACGAACACTGATAATGTTCTGTAAGGCATAAAATACCCCATCTCCCACTGAGAGGAGTTTTAAATGGAAAGATGGGAACAAGTTCTAAAATTTGGATCTGAATCTCTGTTTGTGAACAGGCAGCAAAGAAGGGAGTGCAGAAACACATGGGATCAAATAACCTAAAATATCTATGTATGTTTGGAGGCATTTTTTTAAGCCAATAGGCCATTTAGTACCCAAATTCTGGCACTGTGTTTCTGGTTCTTTCTTTGATAGGAAAATGAGGTAACGTCATCTCAGAGTTAAAGCACAGTAGCTAAGTGAGAAGTTTGGGCAGGATTAATTCACACAAAGTATGAATTTGAAACAAGTGCCTAGGAAAGACAAAAGAAGCAAGAAGCATAGGTGTCTGTATTTGGCTGCGGAGAAGCAGAGGTTGACAGAGATGGTTTCAAAAAAGAGAAGGGGTGAATAAAGTCAGCCAGATAACAGGATGCCAAATGTGGCCAGGTGATTTTTCATGCTGCATACGGAAAGTCTTTTTTTTTTAGTGCAGAGTGTAAAACATTAAAAAAAGTTTCATTTCAAAACAAAAAAAAACAATGACCCATCCAAACCCCAAGCCTTTATTCAGGAAACATGCTCGCTGAAGTCAGCGGGAGTTAGCAGTAAGTAAAGACCTTAGGATTTGGCCCAGTGACAATAACTCTGTTGTAGAGCTGAGCACTTACATGTTTTCATTGCGAAGCAATTTTAACAGCATAAGTTTGGAACCCCAGAAGTAGGAGTGGAAACACTGACAGAATATTAACTATAACAATTCCCAGTAGACTTCAGTCTTCCCTTTTGTTTTAAGACAGTACTAATGTGATTATACAGTATGTGGGATCTGGTGCTGATGTTAACGTGCCCTCAGTTAGTATCAGCCTCCCTGCCAGATGTATTTCCATGTTTGCTTCAAGACACATACTACCATTTAAAGTATTATAAAACAGCTCTGTCAAAAAAAAAAAAAAAAAGGGAAAAAAAAATGGGGAAAAAAAATCAGGGGAAAATATTGCTATAGGTAGACCAGCACTTTTTAGCAGAACACTTTTTTTTTTTTTAAAGGCCCAAGGGGGTCCTATTGAGCTTCAATTTCTCATAAGACCAATAGTGGAAAAATAATGATGTACACTTCATGGATGGACAGACATGAGATACAGTCAAGGATGATTATCTTACACTTGCAATCACATTCACTGCAGATTATTCATGAGAAGGAAAAGAAGCAAAACTTAGGCCCTATTATTATTATTCTTGAAGACTCTCAGCAGGTAGATAGCAGTGTAGCTTCCTTCACCTCAGCAGGGCTGCTTGAATTTACATTGCTCTGAAATTCAGCCTTTTAATCTCCAAATTTCATTGTGCCACTTCCACCACAGCAAAAATTAGTAAATGCCTAAATTGGGAGTTACCAAAGGGAAATCACTGTTCCATTTAAAAGCTGAAATGGAAAAGAGATGTCCAAATGGGGCAGCAAAATGCCTGATTCCCAAAAGGGACCTCAGAGATAACAATCCAAATTCCTTCTTTGTCAAGAGGCAAGAGATAACCACATCCTAATGGGGACAAAGTATGGAGATCACTGGCTGCTTAGCAACCAGATGCCTGAGGTGAAACCCAAAGTACAAAACAAGATGTTGTAAACACATACTGGTCTTGAAACTGAAAGTACAGGGGAATGGAAAAAAAGTGGAAGGACTATTCCTAACCATCTTTTTCTTTCTTTATGAGCTTTCATGTTGGTTTCAGAAGGAAAGACTGGAGACAATTCAATTGCCAGACCATGAAAGAGAGACAGGAGCTACCAGAGGTTTACAGCTGGTTATTCCACCAGCCACCTTTTGTAACCTGAATTATAAAAGATCTCTGGCAGCTAGTGCCACCCATGTTGGAACAGCTGTTTAGCAGCAGGGAGATACATATAATCCTGGATATAAATATGGGATTTGTAGCCTTTCCCTCTGCTCCTGAGAGGAGCAGCTCTTCTTTTGCTAGGTGAGGCAGGAGATGAGATCAAAGGGACAAAACATTTTCCAACCCTGATATAAAACAAGCAACAGGCTTTGGTCACTGCTGAAGTGTTGCTTAGTTTGATTTGTAATGTGTTTTGATTTATGCATATGTTCACAAAAGAGGAAGAATTGACAGTCATTGAACTCAACACAATGAACCCAAGAGATTTTACATTGGGACTGTTAATCTGATTTTTATCAATCAGATAATAAATTTTGGAAAGCTACAGTAAAGCTTCTGAAAGATCTTGTGAGTTATTAGCTTGAAATGTTCCAAATTTCAGAAAGATTCACTGTTTTTCCTCTCTGCTAGAAGCAGGCTGAACAGAAACCATGGCTGAGTGATACTGTAAGTATTTTTCCCAAACTAAACTTGAAACAAACTTGTTAGGAAGTTTGAACAAATACTAATAGAGACTAGATCTGTCAGGATGAGAAATATAATATGCACTCTTTTCTTTCTAGATTACTCTTTCTAATATAGCTTGATTAAAAGAAAGCAAAGGTATACACCAAAAGAGGGCTGTTCAAAAACACAACAGCAGAAAAGCTGTTAGATATAAAAATTGAGAGTTTTGGCTAATTAAATAAATGTTTTGTGTCGGGGGGGGGGGGGTTATACTTAGTTTTTGATAAAAAAGCCTTAACATTTTCTGGATGTTATAGTATCATTACATTTATTAAAGTATTACATTTGTTAAAGTATCATTACATTTATTTTGCATATGTTTCCTCCTTTATACAAGCTGTTTTAAACTGTTTAAATGACTGTGAGTCTTTTGAAGTTAATATGAAAATATATTTGGCAGGGAAGGTAATACGAGCTCAGAGTAAGTCACAATTGCAGAATATCTAACACAAATTTACTCTTTTTGTGCCTTAAGACTAAGTAGACAGTTCTGAACATAATGGAAACAGAAAATGAATTTCCCTGAGATTTGATGGTAATTGTTATAGTTAATAAATTGTTTGTGTTTCTTCAAATCTATCACTCCCTGGGCTGCATTATTTTGTCCTGTAACATCTTATGCTGAATTTTGAAGATATATAAAGGAATTTGGAGTACAAGGGAGTCTTCTTCATATTTTCAGGCCTTAAAGCTTTCAACACTTTATTTCACGTTTGTCTCACATATTTGCTAATCCTGGTTCTATGCAATATTAGAAGAAGATGTACCTAAAACTGTAGGATAATTTCAAACCAGTTGCAGGGGCAGTTGAGAACTATATGAATTTTTCAGCTTGGTTTAAACCAAACCAGAGTCATACAGAAGGAACAGGTCTGATAAGCAAACACAGCATTTGGCTACACGTGCAGAGTGTACCTCTTGATAATTTAGAGGTCTGCCAATTAGAGATGCAAACGCACAGCTGCCAAGGATGTAGTACATCAGGAGAGGGCTGAGAACGAGTGATTCACAGTGACATCTGTGGGAGCAGTGACAACTGAGCATCCCTTCAGATTTCATGCTTTCAAACCCTGAGGCTCTTTCAGGGATTTTTGCTGTTATGCTCTGGCGTGCCAATCAGAGCATTTCATTGTAGTTAGGACTCTACGTGTAAAACAAAATCACAGAAACAGCCCTGCCTGAAAAGGTTTATATCCTAAATAGGTTTGAGGATCACTGAGTGGGTTTCAAAAACAGTATAGGGCAGGGAGGAGAATCTGAGGATGACAATCAGAGCAGCAAGAGCCAACCAGAGTAGTTGGAGGTACTCAATAAATCACTAACAATGTTATTCTTAGGTATTATGGAAAATGTCTCCCCTTTGACTAGTCCAAATACAGCATTCAAGCAGACAGTTTGATTTATTTATTTTTTTACAACAATAATAAACATATTTGCTCTAATGCCAGCTATGCAATCTGTTTGGGAAAATACACAAATATAATACGTAGCAGATTCTGCAATAACGAACACTCCCTCTTTGTCTGTAGCAGATTAAAAAGATACAGCTTCCAGGAAAGCTGGCTAGGGCAGACACAATTACATGATAGGGCCAGATTCTCAGACTGCATAAATCAGCTACAATTGAAGTCAGTTTAGCTAATTCAATTTGTACTAGTAGAGTATTTGTACTATTTATGATTTAGAAAGAAGAAGATATCAGCTCTGCTCACAAATTTTATCACGGATAGTTTGCCAATAAACAATACCAACCCCGTAAGTGTTTGAAATATCCTTTTATCTTGTTAATGTTATAGGACATGGTACTTCTCTCATCAGCAGGCAAACACACGTATTATTTATGAAATTGCATACTGGCTTTGGGCACGTCATAATCTTAATTTTGCTCATTAAAATACCAAGGTGGTGCATTTTCAAATCAAACCCAGAAAAAAACCCCACCTTTGTCTGTGCTCAAAAATCACCTACTTTTATATCCCTCAATTTTAAGAAGAAAATCATTGGCCTTCATGCTCACAAAAAGTAAGCACTTCTGTTTGAGCTGGTTCCTTGTGTGCTATTAATCAGCATAGCTAGCTGAAGCCCAGCAATGTCGCCAGGCTAGCTTATATACTGGTACCATCCAGTCCTTTGACAAATCTAGTTAACATCTGAAGTATGTTCTGAGGTTTGCTAATACAGATTGAATGCTCCTTGACCCAGAAAATGGGCTGTACTCAGTAGAATAGATGCCATTCGTCAAGACTTATTTGAAAATCTTTTGGTCTGAGTCCCTTTTGGTAATATCTCATGTACCCAACACAGAATCATAGAATCATAGAATGGTTTAGGTTGGAAGGGACCTTTAGAGGCCATCTAGTCCAACCCCCCTGCAGTGAGCAGGGACAGCTTCAACTAGACCAGGTTGCTCAGAGCCCGTCCAACCTGACCGTGGATGTTTCTAGGGATGGGGCATCTACCACCTCTCTGGGCAACCTGGGCCAGTGTTTCACCACCTTCATTGTAAAAAGTTTCTTCCTTATATCCAGTCTAAATCTATCCTTCTTTAGTTTAAAACCATCACCCCTTGTCCTATCACTACAGGCCTTGCTAAAGAGGTTGCCCCCATCTCTCCTATAGTCCCCCTTTAAGTACTGGAAAGCCGCAATAAGGTCTCCCCACAGCCTTCTCTTCTCCAGGCTGAACAACCCCAACTCTCTCAGCCCGTCTTCATAGAAGAGGTGCTCCAGCCCTCGGATCATTTTTGTGGCCCTAGTGAATCTACACAACATCATCTGGGCCCTATGCGTTTAAGTCCTTTTGTAATAATATGAGAGTCAAATAATTTGGAAACTTGCTCTAAGAAGTTGAAAGAAAGAAGAAATGGTTCCTTACAGAAGCTGGACATTTATCTCACAGCTAAGTGAAATCTGCTGACAGAGCATTTTTAGTCTACATAGCTAAACAACATAGCTATATTTTATAAGAATTGCAGTAATCACACTGGCTTGATGGCTCATTCCAACTCTGTTAATACCCTGTATTACTTGTAATCCATCTAATAATATTGTTAACACTAGTGTAAAGAAAGGGCTAGAGAAGAGCAAGCAATATCTTTCTTTTATTGCTAGTATAGTAGCAATACAGCAGACAGCTGATGCCTGAAAATGAGGGCTTGGTTATATGTTCTGTCAGTAAAGTACAGTTGATAAGCCTGGTTCATTTGTTCATTTCTCCTGGAAGATAGTTAAGAGTAGAAATGTACAAATATAATCTCCCTGTTGGCCCCATACTACACAGGAGCCTCTGCAGCTGGCAAGGATGGTTAGCAGTGGCTGAGAAGGGAACAAGACCACGCATATTGGGAGATAAGCTGTTGTGGGCAGACTCCGTGAGGGTTGCTCTGAATGCCAAAGGTGATGGCCCAAGCAAACATAATATAATATAATATAATATAATATGATATGATATGATATGATATAATATAATATAATATAATATACTATACTATAATATAATATAATATAATATAATTTGTCCTCCTAGTAATCACCATTTGCTCTGAAATCACTAAGGAGGGATCTTCAGGAAGGGGACTGAAGCATTTGTGTGTAACATGTGAAGGGAGTGAGGCTTTTCCTGAGCTTCGAATGGTGAGAAGATGTGATGAAGAAGTTGTGCTAGAGAAATGGTGATGGCACAGGGGACACTTATCTTAGCATTTTAGTTTGGTCTGGGAGTGTAGTTTCAAAGCAAATCTCCCAGTTGTTGCTCACCCCACTTTGGTCCTTGTTGTGGTGCATAGAGCACAGGCTGCATCACTTGGGGGTCTGCTTGAGCTCCAGCGGCCAGGACTAACAGGCTGGGCTGGTTCAAGTACTTGGTGCCCTGAAATGCATACAGTATGTATGCTGGGTCCTCACAGAATCACAGAATCATTCTCCAGATGCACTCCTACTGAGCCACGCTGAGTGCTATTGTAGACAAGCTGGAGAGGCAAAGAAAAAAATTTCTAGATATTAGGGAGAAGTTAGGAGCCTGAATCATAGAATGGTTTAGGTTGGAAGGGACCTTTAGAGGCCATCTAGTCCAACCCCCCTGCAGTGAGCAGGGACAGCTTCAACTAGACCAGGTTGCTCAGAGCCCCGTCCA
>VZTV01015074.1:0-15424 GCA_013400875.1 Anhinga rufa
CCAGGTCAGTGATGAATGTATTGTATAGGACTGGACCCTTTACAGACAGACCCCTGGGAAACACTTCTAGCTACAGGCCTCCAACCAGACTCTGCCCCGTTGACCATGACTTTCTGAGCTCTGTTGTTGAGCCAGTTCTCAATCCACCTCACTGTCCACTCATTTAACCCACATTTCCTTAGCTTGTGTATGAGGATGCTATGGGAGACAGTGTCGAACGCCTTACTGAAGTCGACATAAACAACATCCACTAACAGCAACAACAACATCCGTATGACAAAAATATTGGTGGGAAGATAAGTGAGGAGTGCAACATGATGGAGCGTACTTGATAAACAAAGCATTTCCAAAGAAAAATGTTTTATTTTAACAAAATACAAAGTGATATAGAGAGGAAAGACAAGGGCCAGCCCTGAATCCAGAATGATGTTTATGGGAGGGGCCTCCCAACTGGAAAGCAAAACCTCTAGAGATTAGTGAGGATCTGAGAAAAAATTAATGTGCCAACCTAATGACAATTATAGTGGGGAAGTCTAACATAACCCTTGGTAGGGTAAATGGAAATCACAAAAACCGGCATGACAGTGACCACGAGGAAGATTTAAAAGACAATTGCATTATTGTGAATATGGTTGTTTATCTACTGTGCATCATCCTCATGTCAGAAGTTAGGTTTGTCTTAATCAGGAAGCAGCCAGTGTTGCTTATTTTTTGTGTTTCTGGGCACTAACCAACTGAATTTCCATTATGGCTTTCTGTTAATGACCTTTCTGCTGTAGCATGAGCTCCAGTATTCTCCTCCAAAACCATCTTAGATTTATGATTAGATTGCATGTCTAATTGTAGAATAAAGGTGTCTTAATTATCTCCTCAGTCTCTCAGGACCAGAGTGAGAATGATGAAATAAGTGAAGTTTCTCTAAAACTAGAGAGCCATAGATAGCATTCTGCACCTGGATACTGATTCAAGCAATATAGTCACAAATTTTCTTACACAGTCTGTCATTAAATAAAAAAAAAAGAAAAAAGAAAAACTTTGCTGCCCATTCTTTGTTAAGGCCAGCTTGGAAAGTGGTAACCTCAGAATTAATGGGACCTACCAGCTTTGGCTAACTTTTGCCTTAAATATCTTGTTTCCTGTGCAAAGGAAATGCATGTGCCAGCCTGCCCAGTTCTCTGCTAAACCTGCTTTTGCTCCTACCTCACCATGGGGCCAATGCAAACCCCAGAGCCACCTCTGTACACTCTGAGCAAGTGGAGAAAGGATAGCTGAGCTGAGGCTGAAACTTGATCCTTTTACATTGAAAAAAATTTATCTTTCACAGGGAGCAAAAGATGTGTGGAGAATATATTGTTCTCAAATGTGTGTGCAATATATTTGCATATGTTTGGCAGTCAAAGATTTTTTTGGCAAGCATTGGGAAAAGACATTATTTAATCTTAATAAAAGATTGGCACAGATTTGTTTTAAAGTTTCTCTTAAGGGGTGCCAGTTTTTGGCAACTCATTATCTCTTACTGGAGATTTTGAAGAAAGAGGATATCTGTACAGAGTTGCTGTGACTTCTGATCATTTTAATTCTCAGTTTTTCACAAATTAAAAACCCAGGACCCAGTGAGAAAGCACCTTTTCAGAACTATTTCACCATTATGAATTCAGATGGCAAAACCCTCTAAACTGAAGTGTGTTTTCCTCAATTTAAAAATAAATTTTCAGGAGCACTCCATTTCATCTAGACAAGAGAATGTTTACTTCTCAGTAGCATTTAATCAAGTAAACAAACAGACTGCTTCCATTTTCCTCACCCTCCCAGACATAGATGCACTTGATTTTTATTATTCACATTATGCTATTTGCAAACCCGAGAGCTAAGTAGAATTCTCTGTGTACTGCATCCAGACAGTTTTAAATGTATGTTTTACCAGCTATTCAGTGCTTTCCCTGCACTTTATAATTACTTCTGTTGCCTCCAAATCTCTCTACACAAAACAAATAATACCGATTTTTGAAATCTATCTTCATAAACAGAGTATCTTGAGTTCATTTAATATTAAAATACCAATAAGTTTTGGCATATGCAACAGAATACAGAAGGACAAACACTAATAAAGGAGAAAAAAAATAAGATAAGCTGTTACTTAAGAGGAATAATGTTCTTCATGGTTATCTAAGTGGAGACATGATCTAGTGGCCATCGGTCTTTGATTGGAATGAACTTTCACTGAAGATCACAATTCTGGAAGATAAAAGCATCTCTAGGTGTCAGTGACAGAAGTTTAAGATCATTCAGCCATCTCGAAATGAAAATGTATATTTTACACTATTTCTGAATAGTGTCAAATCAGCTGTGCATTTATCACTTCTTCCATCAATACAGTATTTTTAGAAAGACGCTTAAATATATTTCAGAAGATAATCACAATCTATTTTTATTACTCAGCTCACAAATATTAAATTGCCAACAGAATGTCTTCAGCTTAGCCTTTTTTTAGAAGACACAGTCATACAATTTATTACTTTTAAATAATTTTTATCAGTGGAAGAGCTAAATAGCAACAGCTCATGTTGGAACAGATTGAAAAATAAATTTTCCTTGGGTTTCAACTACCATCACTGGCTCCCACTATATAAATCTCTTACCAATACTGAAGCTAGGTTAACTACTTTATTTTAGCAGTTCATACCACTGTGCTTCAGTATCCAACTCTACTTTAATTTAAATTTATGGACCCTTTTTGTAATCTCAGTTGGGAGTCTGTGAAAAGATTACATTGTATTGCTCCAAGACAGTCAAGGTGGGTCTAGGCAGATCTATAACAAATGTGGTCATCCTAACTCAGTTTTTCTCATTAAAATATCATTCTTTCATATGTTTCATGTATTTTCTTGTATTTCCTTCTGTAAATTTTCTTTAACTGAACTCAAAGGTAACAGATCAACTGAAGTCAATAAATTGCTTCCCTAGTGGTAATTGCATGGAAATTTGATGATAGCATATTAATAATATTTCATTTTTCACTCAGAAAAGGATTCATATCAGCTGTATATATGTAGTCAAAATGCCTAATATGTGTATTGTTACACTTAAGACAATGCTGAGCACCAAATCACAGCAGCTGAAATTTCTGATTTCAGCCTTTTTCAAACACTTCAAAATTGTTCAGAAGACTCCTTTCCCTATTTTTTCCAGTTTGAAATGGCTCTGTTACAAATGTTATTGAAAGTAAAAATCTTAGACATACATTTCAAGGAGGTGTACACACCTTTCTTTATATTTAATTTCAGCCTGCATTAAAAAGTTTACTGCCACAATTATAATGACTCCTGGCTATGTACTATTATATCCCCACATGAAAAGGAGGTCAGTGCAACTTTTTAGTTATCTTTCCTCAGAACTAACACATATACTGAGATTACCAGAAAACAGTAATTTTATGTAAGAAGTTTAGCCAATATAGTTTTTCTATTTTTGGGAAGAGACTTATCTCTCTTTTCAGAGGCACAACCCAGAAAAGCCATTAGTTCATTTATTCCAGATGGCTTTCAAACTAGACAGTAGTCCCTGGCTTTATCTCTAGCTGTATCTGTATCTGCATTTCCCACATTCAGACCTTGTGGAAGGGATAAGTACATTAAGCCACAGGTTCACTAGCTACTCTTCGGCAAGTGAAAATCTCTTCTTATTTCTTTATTTCAACAATAAGTCCAACCTGAAGGTAAAAAATTTCTGCAGGGTGATTATCTGAAGAAAGTACTTCCTCAAAACAGGTGGTCCCTAGTGAAAATGACAGGTTTTGAGCAAAACAAAGAAACTACTTTAACATAAGCTTCTTTACTATATTGCAACATATGACAAAAAGGAAGCAATACAATATTTCTTGGAAGTTTCCCTGTGGATTAATAGTTTAATTTCAGGAAAGGATTTTGAAACATTGATGGGGAGCCCTCCTTTGCAGACCTGTCAGCAGCAGTGCCTACAGAATACAGAAATAGCAGGCTTCACACCGAAATGGGAATAATCCTGTTCAGCTCAAAATAGGAGACAGGTCTCTTCCAGCAGTTCCTATGTGGCAGTTTGTAGGATGCTTGCTGCTAGAAGAGTAAAACTGTACCCTTAAAAAACGATGCCATATATGACATAGATTGGATAGAAATTTAAATCTATGTTTAACAGTTTTTATATGGTGTCATTTCATATTTGTATAAAGCAGTGATTCTAAATCTGCAAGATGCAGTAGCCAAGAAATTCAGGGTATTATCTGTGGCTCACAGAATTGACTGTTTTATCTATGTCAACTCAGTAGTGGAAGAATATTTTTTTGGTGCTGATAACCAGGTAACTTCTGAGGCCCGAAGCAAGTGATGAGCAAGAACAACTCCTGCAGTAGCATTAGGGAAACAAATGTGCAGTCATAGTATAAAAATAAAACTCTGTGATTTAGGGATTCAATTTATTTTTAATTAATATCAATATATAAGTACAGCTATTTTATTGGGTTATAAAGCTGCACACTGTCCTATCTGTGGATGAAAACAGAGTGAGGTTATTGAAAGAGAAAAAAATCTTATTTTTCTAGGTTTTATACTACAAATCATTGTCCAATCAAGTACTTTATTTCTTCCCTCCTTTTTCCTTTATTTGCTGCTCCTCCATTGCGGTACAAGCAATTATCAGGGGTTAAATTAGGGCAGATGAACATGGTTTTCCCACGCAGCTTGCACAGAGATCAGCCTTAGGCACGCTGTAAATAATTAGTGAATAGATGATCTGATACTATAACAAACATTTTGATTAATGTGTCTTGTTTCCAGCGTGTCATTCATAAAGTTTAATGAGAATAAGAATTTCAATACATGGCAAAATGACAGAAATGCTTCCTTAAAAAACATTTACAGTGGAAGCTGTGGAATTTCACAGACTGAACTTCTAAAAAAATCAATCAGATCTTTATAATACTATTGTACAATGCACAACAAAATGATTCAGTCAGCAAACACTATGTTTTCTCCTCTTGAACTAAATATAACAACCCAGTCTGGTGGTACTGGAATGATCTCAAAAGCTGTACCCCTCTAGTCTCCATCAAAAAAAAGATTGTTGAGTGTTGTACAGCAAAACACTTCTTAATTCATTCTTCAGGGCTTCTCAGTACTTCATGAAATGAAAGAATGAGTTCAGAGGATTTCTTGGGGAAGGAGGACATCAGACATGTCAGGGGTTGCCACCTACAGCCTTGAGTGGTAAACAAAGGACGTGCCAGGAGTAAGCGGTCTGAACCCCACAAAACTTCTGTAAATGCTGTTCTGACCAGCCTCTAGTGCAACTTTCCCAAAATGTTCTTTGGACCTCCAGCCACTTGTGTCTTAGGGACTGTGGAGACAAAGGTAGAAGAATATGCTGGGTGAATTTAACAGCTGGCTGAAGGCAACAGGGGGGTTGGCCAAGACAGGGGAGGTGGCCAGGCAGAGGAATGGTGCTGATAAGACCATGCCATGCCAGGAGCTGCCTGAACAAAAACTGTTGCAATGTGCTGAAGGCTGAAAGGTACATGCCAAATTTGTTGCTCACTCTTGGAATGTTTAGACTTTTTTGGGTAGATGTGGGTAGATAAAGTTAAAGAGGCAGGACTTTAATGCAGTTGTAGTCACATGTCCTACGTAATCTTAAATACCATTCACCTTGTGCTCTGTTGCCTGCAGGACAAAAGGTATTTTATACCCTCGTGCAATGTGCAGCCTCATGTCTCTACTGTGGTATTACGGCTGAGCAACCCTCAGTCCAAACAGCCACAACTGCCTTTAGTACGCCTTTCAGATTTAAAAGAGCAGTCAGAGGATGATGTTCTCATCTATACCACAATTTACACACATTCATTGAATGGCATGCAACTGCACAGCACTCTTCTCTTCCTCTAAATGTAATACTGTGAACTGAATCATAACAGTTTGCATCTGATGTCAGTTTTTTATGTACACTGATCTTTTGACCAGCATAACTCTGAAAAATATTAAATGACTTAAGAAGAATACTGCAGTTACCTCCAGTGGATGCTCATGGCAGAAGAGGCACAGAATATAAAAATATTCAGAGACTGGTAGTTCACATGGCAAGTTATGACCATACTTTGTGAAGTAATGTAAAAAAAAAGTTGCCTTTCTGTGTTCCTATTGACTACAACATGTACCTTGATAATTACAAGTATATCTTTCCTCTTACTCAGTACAGATAGAAAAGAGCTTAATCTCTGTGTTTGTTGTAAAACAAGGCATAAATATTTTTTTATTAGTATTTGTTTTAGTGGTACACATTTTTTGTAAACCTTATCCTTGGGAGTGGATAAATTCTGAGATTTTATTTATTTTTTACTGAATGGTTATAAAAGCCTTCAAAAAACCTGTCTTGAAAATAAATACCTCACAACAACCACACACATTAAATACTTTTCACTTTTAACTATATATTAATTATTAAAGAACTCTGGAATTTCTATAGCAACAGCATACTTAATAAGATCCCATTATTCCCAGTTGCATGTATTAAGATAAGGTGCTGTTGCTGTCTCACACAATAACCAGTAAGAACTGGTCACCTAAATCAGAATTTCCTGTATAATTGTGAGACAGACATTTCCTGGAAGAAAGTGGAACAAAACGTATATCTTCTTAACCTTCACTTTACTGGCTTCTACTCTCTGAAGACTGAGCACCTTTAGCAACCACATATTCTGATTTTAACCCTTTTATTAGATACTCCATTCCAACTGCTATTAACATGGAAGTCTCAAAGGAATAACTACTCAGAAGAAAGACATGAGTCTTTTGAGACCACTCCCTCTATGTTGTAAAGGAAGTTTTATTCTATAATGAACAATTTAAAACATTAGTAATACAAGTATCATTATGTAACTTGAGAAAGGAAGGATCATAATACTTTTCAGAACAGATGCTATAAAAAACATTTAGAAAGTAATCAAAAATCAGGGATCAGGGAGTAAGGTATCAGGAATGAAAATTCTCCGTGACCTTAACATACATTCATTGATGAAACTGGTTTCTAAAAAAGTTTAACAAGAAAGATTAAAATATAGACCCTTGGATTGACATGAAATTACTTATTTAAGTCATATTTCTTTGATACTCTATTACCTTTAGGTGAAGCAATATTCTTAATTAGAGCCACAAAATGCTGTATTGTTCAAAGTTTCCTGGGCTTTGGAACACTTCAAACCTGTTTATTAGAATAACCTCAGTAGAAGATCAGACTTCTTTGACAAGGTATGCCTGTCCCTTGGTGGTAATCCATGCATCCCCATGCTGTCCCCTATAAGCACTGTTGACCTCAAAGTAATGTTTATTTTCTTTGTTCTCTGTTTGATAATGAAAAATAAGGAAACAAAAGAAAAAAAAAAAAACTCTCAGGACAAAAATCTGTTACTCTGTCCCTGAATACATTGGAACAAACTCAAATCACAAAACCTCTAACATCAAAATTCTTAAAAATGTTTAAGAATTGGTGAAGTCATACGGAAGGCACATATTCACATTGAATCTTTTTGTCTGCAAGAAAAAGAAGAAAAGGACTTATTCCATCTACACTGAGGAATCAGAAACAATTCAGAAGTCTTTATATAAGGGAGGGTCAAAATCATTACTTTAAAACGTAGAATCATAGTATCATGGAATGTCCTGAGTTGAAAGGGACTCAGAAGGATCATCAAGTCCAACTCCTGTCCCTGCACAGGACAACCCCAAATTCACACCATATCTCTGAGGGTGTTGCCCAAGTGCTTCTTGAATAGCATCAGGCTTGGAGTCATGACTACCTCCCTGGGGAGCCTGTTCCAGTGCTCCACCACCCTCTGGGTGAAGAATCTTTTCCTAATATCCAGCCTAAACCTCCCCTGGCACATCTTCCTGCCATTCCCTCGGGTCCTGTCATTGGTCACCAGAGAGAAGAGATCAGGTCTCCCCTCAGCTTCCTATTCTCCAGGCTGAACAAACCAAGTGAATTCAGCTGCTTCTCATACAGTTTCTCCTCTAAACCCTTCACCAACTTTGTGGCCTTCCTCTGGACACTCTCTAGTAGCTTTATATCCTTACTGTACTGTGGTGCTAAAAACTGCACACAGCACTCATGATGAGGACACACCAGCGCAGAGCAGAGCAGGACAATCACCTCCCTCGCCCAGCTGCAATGCAGTGCTTGATGCACCCCAGGGCACAGCTGGCCCTCTTGGCTGCCAGGGCACACTGGTGGCTCATGTTCAACTTGCCATCGACCAGAACCCCCAGGTCCCTCTCAGCGAAGTTGCTCTCCAGCCTCTCAATCTGTATGTATATCCAGGGTTGCTGTGCCCCAGCTGTAAAATCCATCACTTGCCCTTGTTAAACTTCACACGGTTGATGACTGACCAGCTCTCCAGTCTGTCCAGATCCCTCTTCAGGGCCTCTCTGCCCTCAAGAGTGTCAACAGCTCCTCCCAGTTTTCTGTCATCAGCAAACTTAATTAGTATTCTTTCAAGTCCTGCATCCAGGTCGTTAACAAAGAGATTAGAGACTACCAGCCCTAAAATGGATCCCTGCAGAACACCGCTAGTGCCTGGCCGCCAGCCTGATGTAACCCTATTTACTATGACCCTTTGAGCCCAACCCATCATCCAATTGCTCAGCCACTGCATTACGTGTTTATCCAGCTGTATGCTGGACATTTTGTCTAGGAGGATATCTACTTTGCTCATAATGACCGCATGCTCTTGGATAAGTTGCTGCTTGGCAGATACGAGTGCCTGTCTGACTCCACTCCGGTCTTTTCAGAGGAGTATGCTAACTTTTTGATGGGGCCCAGCTCATTTACTGTTCTTATTGGTAAGAGGGAATTTTGGGAATAAGAGAATGGTAAGGAAAAGGAAAAGTATGGTATAGAAGGATCAGATGTTGAAATGCAGTGTGGGTTAGGTAAGTAAGTTGGAAGGTTTCAGTATGGTATAGAAATTTAAAAAATATTTTAATGATAGCTCAGAGGATACATAGATGTATCAGTTAATGTGGGACCTGAGCATAAAGTAAATGATATGGAAAAAGGGGTGGAGATTGTACAGAGTCTGGTTGGGATGGAGTTAACTTTCTTCATAGCAGCCCTTATGGTGCTGTGCTTCCTGTCTGTGGCTGAAACAGTGTTGATAACACAACAGTGTTTTGGCTATTGTTAAACAATTCTTGCACATCATCAAGGTTTTCTCTCTTCCCCACTCTGCCATATTCCCCTCCTCCCAAATGAGTAGTCTGGCACAACAGGCTGGGAGGTAGCACAGCCAGGATAGCTGACCCAAATTGACCACAGGGATATTCCATACCATATAACATTGTGCTCAACAATAAAAGCTCAGAGATAGGAGGAAGGGAAAAGAAGAGTCGAAACAACAGAGAGAATGCCAAGGGCAGAGAAGGAGGAGGAAGATGGCAGAGCAGATATTCACGGTGATATAGGGCTGACCCACAATGTAGCAGACTTTTCCTGAAGGACTAGAGCCCATGGACAACTCATGCTGAAGGAGAGGAAAAGCATGAGAAGAAAGGAGCAGCAATGAGAAACCCCTACTGTTCTGTGATTCTGTGATTCTGTGACCCCCAACCCCACCAACATATAGATGGGCTCCTGATCGATGGGTGGACCTGACCACTGAAGCCATTGCGTGGGTTATTTATGAATGTGAGACATGCACCATAATTAAGCATGTTTTCTGGAATACAGGATGGTGAATGGAATCAGTATGAGGAGGCCTGGCAGATCAATTATATTGGACCACTGCCATGACCTACCAAGGCAATCACTCTGTGCTTACCATGGTAGAGGCAACTACCCAGTGGCTGAAAACATACCCTGCGATCCATGCCACTGCCCAAAACACCATCCTGGGCAAGTCCTGTGGCAACATGGCACCCCTGAAAGAATTGAGTCAGATGATGGGACTTGTCTCCAAAATAACCTCATAGACACTTGAGCCAGTAAATACAGTATTGGGTGTATCAGCCTATCTCCCACCAGCCCCCAGAAAGATTGAACAATATAACAGACTGTTAAAGACTATGCAGTGAATGATGGCTGCTGGGGAATGGAAGCTCTGGGGTGTAAATTTGGCAGAAGCCTCTTGGCTGTTTAAGATCAGAGGATCAGTGAACCAACCTGGCTCTGCCCAAATAAAGCCCCTACACTTCTATTCTCCCACCCATATCCCTATCATCATTAATAGATCATAAATATATACTTATATTGTTGGCAACCTGCAGTGAAGACCATAATCTTTATTCTGGTGGTTGTATTATTATGAGAGGGCTTCAAGTGCTGAGGCTACTACTGTGGTTAAACTTGTCTCTGTATCATGTGTCACTATACTTCACCTTCAATAAGTGAGTCCTCTACACTGCTTTAGGATATAGTCATTATAGATTTTAAAAACTATTTCCCTGAGTTCCCCTGTTTGTCCTAATTCTCAGGTTGTATTGGATTTTACTTTCCCTGTTTCTCTTTTTTTTGTATAAAGAAGAAAATAAGAATGAACAGCAGAGTTTTCTTTTAGTGTAAAATTTATTTTCCACTACGTGTTCATTTGGGCCAGTGCTGTTCTATACGTAGATTATAAATGACCAGTACCTCTAAGAGGAAATATAAAAGACATTTTTTCTCCTAAAACTCATCTACAAAGTAACAATGGGGACACTATACTTTAACTGTTTAATGAACCACCAGTTAGAGTTGAAAAATGTTACTCCTGACTTTGAATATACAATTCTATTACACATGTACAGGTTCAATAAAACAGCTCAGACTCCTCTGAAATGATATCTGAAACATATAATTATCTATATTTCAATATTATTGGATTCTAAAACAAAATAATGATTCCATACGAAGAAAATATTGACAGTAGAATGTAAATTCACATTTTTTGTTACAGTATAGAATATGCAATTATTCACATAGGGTATATGCATAAATGTATATTCTATATATGTATATACACATATATTAAGTATACAATATTTCATAATTTCTTACCAAGTTACTTGTTGCTATTAAGCAAAGGTCATTGTATACTTTAATGTTATAGAGTCAAAATAATTTTTGCAAGATAAATGTGTTCCTTGATTCTTGTAATTCTTTCTGCAAATATCTTCATGGCTTCAGCAGGACTGGAGGTCATAGAGTTTTGCTTAGTATTCTTCAAACATTGTCCTTATGGAAATCCATTATTTTAAAAAGGTACATGGCTATGCCATGGCAAAGAATATTTCCTCCAGAGCAGTCTTTTATGAGTTTTGTTCATAGGTATTTTAAATTACTTGAGAAACTAAGCAACTGTATTTCCCTTTAGAGACTATTTAATAGAAGGTTAAGAAATGCATCCTAAAAATTAGGTAAAGTCTTCCTTTTACAAATCTCAGTGTATTATTTCTTATTGTATGCACTGAGACCACCATAACCTGTGTTCTCCCTCAGTTTTGTGCGGTCAACAATCTACAAAGCTTGCATCAGTAATTGGTTATGTTAAAAGCAGTATGAAAATCATATGAAGAATTACTTCTATTCAGCTTCTAATGTTGAAGAATCAGATTGTGTGTTCATTGATATATGCACATTGTTATACATTCATGTGATGTTGATAGGATCCTTAATTAAGAAATCAGAGGAGAGATTATTTATGACCTTGCCTTTCCAAAATAATGGTACAAAAATACATTGTCAGTAATGTCATCAACAGTCCGTATTGAGAAAAAAAAAAAGCTAAAGCAATGACAAGCCTTGATGATTGTTGTAACAGATCTAATTTACATACAGCAAAAGTAACCCAGGAGTAGCCTTATGCCTGAGCAGCCTTACTTAGTGTTTATAAGCACTTACCTCCTTAACAAAAAGGCAGTGATCAAAATGCCAATCGCTCTATAAGCTTTTTGATGTATATTTAATTAGAGATTTGATTCAGTTAATGGGTAGGGAAGTGTCTTGTTTGCTTGTTGGTTTCGGTTTGATTCTAGAGGAGTAATTTAATCTTTTACGGTCTCATAGCCAATGAGATTTGTGAGGTCAAATTCTCAGCAGATAAAAATCAGCTTAAGCTGACTTGTATACTTTGATGCCTTTGGTCATAAATTCATGTCAGATTTCCAAATAAAAATGGGAATATTAGGACATAAATAACACTGAAATATAATTTAGACAGCTAAGAAGGGTCAGATCTAAAGCTCTTCAATTCCAATGGAATTCTCACTTGTTCAGGCCTCTAAACAAATCTATTTGTCTTAGATTCTACATAAGAATAGATTACATAATTTATAACAGTCACTGCCTGCAGTTTTTGAGGAGAAATTAAATTATTTAACTATTTCTCTGAGTTTCTGACTACACTGCAAGGATAAAATAGCATATTGTATGATATATATCAAAAAATCAAAGAGCTTTATGGAAGCCAGGAAACAGTCTCATACATTTCCATGCCCTATGGGGAGTTTTTAATTATCAGATTTTTGATATATCATCAAATCCCAAAGAAGCAAATGTAAATGTAATATTTTCTAATTTATAAATACATTATAATGAAATTTATCTCTAATCATGAATTCAAAATTCTACTTCATATAAGTAAAGCTGGATTTTGATCAAGGAAAGTGACATAATTCTGGAGGAACCAATAGAATATCTCTACATCACTTATATCCAAGTATTAAGTCTCCTGCTCTCAGAACTCATAATGTTTTAGGGGAAGAGTTTTAAAAAAACATTCTGACATTTTAATCCGTATTTCTTAAGATCTGATTCTTAGCAGTTTTTAGTTCTGGATCTTGCCTTCCAGAATTGTTGCTCTTAAAGATGTAAGTGTGAACAAGCTCTTGTAAATCTCAGTTGTGGCTACACAGTTGATATATATTATTTATCTTATGTTGGTCAGATCTCTTTGAAACCACCAAATGCACATGAAGGAAAATGCTATGAGCTGCCTCACATAACTAATGCAAATATTGATTACAGTAGAAGGGGCAAAAGTGAACTGATTGCCACACTTCCAAATGTAGCAAGTGTAAAATATTCTTCAAAGTAAATTATCACCGACTTGATGAGCTGAGAGACAGAACTGCATTTACTATGAAGTGCCTTTATCTCCAAGACTGAATATAAGAATGGTACATTTGCATAAAAATCTAAACTGTAGATCTCAACATTAACTGCTAATTGAATACTCCTGTTTAAAATTTTAATCCTTGAAAGCAATTACATTTTCTTCTGAAGCAATTTTTGATTGATTCCTTTGGTAAAGATGCTGGGAACTCTTTGGAAATCATTTTAACAGTGCTAAACTGGGGCCTCTTCGCACATCACTCCCCTGGGAATGGCTAATTAGGAGCATTATCTACAGTCAGGACTTTGGACTGGCTCCACATTCATGTGAACCTATTTCCCAGCACTGGGAACACAGCTGTCAATTGAATGAAATATGCTGATGTGGCAGGCTGGGAAAAGTCAAAACTGGGAACTTTCTGAGATAAATAATATTAATGGTAAAGAAATGATTTCTATTTCAGCTGCTTCAGGAAGATAGACTGCTTCCTTCCTCCTCACTTTAAAGTTCAAAGGAACAAATGCAGTATTTCTTTATTTGACATAAAACTGAGGGAAAAATTTTAGCCACATTTTATTATGAAACTATAATCACCACAAAAATAATTTACTATAAACTAATAGGAGACTTAAATAATACCACAGATTATTTTGTGGGTGTGGTGTTATATTTTTGGTAACAAGTGTTGCATACAATTTTTTAATGTTTTAATGTTTTTTGTTTGTTTGTTTCTGGTATTTTTTTTGTATTTTTTTAACTGGAAAATGGATTAGTTAAGCAGACAGGAATTACCTGTTCATTAGAACACCCTCCACTCCACTCTGTACCTTAGTCTTTATTTATCTTTTGTGCTTGTGTAATTCTGATGAAAGTAGGGATTTGCTGGATTTTAAACCCAAAGTCTGATTTGAGTAAAATGAAGAATCTTGGAGATGAGCTTGGCACTACCAAGAACAGTTTCCTTCCATGGTTTCCATTTTAGTGGTATATTAATTTATTATGTTTTTATGGCTAAGACTGACTTTGAACTGCTATCTCTCTGGTTTTTTTATTAGGAATTCTGGGTAATTTTCACAGGAGAAATGGTTTTGTTTGGTGGGGTTTTCTTATCACAGCAGTGAACTCATTCCTTCCTAGTACATAAGGGTTTTTTTCTGCCTCTTAAACTAGTAGTATCTCCTTTCTTTGAACAGTCACTGCAGTTTAAAATGTAATCTCAGAAATCTCATTTAAAGTGGTGCCTAGATGATATTGCCACTCAGACTATCTAGATGAAATCAGAAATTTTGGAGTTTTGTCTCCAAGAGTACACTTAACTTCCTCTGCTTATTTATATCCTCCAGATTAAGTGCAGCAAATGAAAGGGTGGGTCTTTTTATTGGCTTCAATACCTTTTGGATAAACTCTTAGAATTGGCTTTCTCAGTATCAGGGAAGAATACTGAATGGAACAGGTAGGTCCAGATGATCGACACGTGGCTCCAAGACTGGTGTCATCAGCAGAATTTCGGCTTTTTCGATGATGGGATGGTAAACTCAACACCAGGTCTGCTGACAACTGATGGTACTCAACTTTCTCAGAAGGGGAAAAGGGTTTTTGCTCAGGAGCTAGCAGGGCTGACTGACAGGGCTTAAACTAGATTGGAAGGCGGAAGGGAGTGGTACCAAGCTAGTCAGTAATGAGCAAAGGGTAGACTCACCAAAGTTGGAGGAGCTTCATGCTAGTGAGACTCCTCAGCTTGCTACATGTGGCGATGGGCAAGAGGAGACACACTTGAAGTGTTTTTACACGAATTCCCACAGGATGAAGAACAAGCAAGAGAAGCTGGAAGCCTTGGCCCAGTCCCAGATGTATGACATCATTGGCATAAGTGAAACCTGGCAGGACAAGTCCTGTGACTGGTGTGCCATGATGGATGGTTACAAGCTCTTTAGGCGACATAGGCAGGGCAGACGAGGCAGGGGGGTGACACTGGATGTAGCAAAGGAGCTGGAATGCATGGAGCTTACAGTTGGTGATGGTGCAGTTAAGAGCCTCTGGGTAAGGATTAAGGACAGACAAATAAAAAGGATGTTGTGGTGGGAATCTACTAAAGGCCACCCAGCCAGGATAAAAACATCAATAAGTTATTCTTTAAGGAACTAGGGGATGCCTCTAAGTCATCCACCCTTGTCCTTATGGGGGACTTCAACTTGCCAGACTAAACCATCTGGATGACAACTTCTTGGTACAGGTATTAAGGGAACCGACCAGGAAGGGTGCCATCCTTGACTTGCTGCTTATTAACAGAGAGGGCCTCATGGGTGAAGTGGA
>VZTV01015081.1:0-29633 GCA_013400875.1 Anhinga rufa
GGGGGGTGCGTGTATACAGCTCTGTGTGTACATACAGCTGTGTGTACGGGGGGTGTATACAGCTCTGTGTGTACGTACAGCTGTGTGTACGTGGGGGTGTATACAGCTCTGTGTGTACGTACAGNGTGGGGGGGTGTTTTCAGGGGGCACACAGGTGCTTGTGCGTGTCCTGGGGTACAGGTGGGGGGGGTGTGCAGTCCGGGGGGGCTGTAGGGTGAGTGGTGTGTGCAGGGCTGAGCCAGCTGACCTGTCCTGGCGCCGGCTCCGTCCCCTTGCCCGCTCTGAGGCTGCAGGAAAAGTCCCGGCGCTTCTCCAAAAATAACCTCGCCGGAGAAATGCCATTTCCAACACCCGATGTGACGAGAGCCGTGTGATTCATTTAATGAAGCGGGCAGCTACTTACAGCCGCCCCTCCAGCAGAAGGTTTTTCACCCCCTCCTCACACTCCCACGGGCCCATTTCCTTCATTAATTTACAATTACCACACCGCGAGGCGCCGAAGCGAAGCATGCAGCCTGCCTCCCCTCCCGCGGGGCTGGGCACTGCGTCCCCCGGGAGCTTTGCTCCCCCATCCCACCTCCTGCTCCCCGGGAGCATCCGCCCCGCACGCAGCGACGCTGGCGATGCTCTGGTCCCCCCCTCCGAAGCCCGGTGGCCTCGGCATGAGGCTACACCAGCCCATCGGACTGCAGCATCTCGGGGTGACCCACCGAGCAGCACGTGCCGGGGAGCAGCCAGCCCTGGGGACGGCGACGGCCCTTGGGCCACGCACGCTGCCCTGGGGGGCTGCCTGCAGCCGGGGGGGGGAGCGGGCAGCCCCGTGTGGGTGCAGCCTGTGCCCCCCGCAGAAGGGGCAGGTTCGCCTTTGGGACCCTCATAGGAGGGATGGGCTTTGCTGGGGCTGCGGGTGCGCAGCCGCTGGCGGCTGTGGCGACTTTGCAGGGAAAAGCTGTAGCAAATGCATTTCTGCTCGTGCCGGCTGCTGTCCTGGAGGCAAAGGGAGCTCAGGGCAGAAGGGGAGTGGAGCCGAGTACCCCAACACAGGGCAGGCGTAGGGAAGGATGCTGCAGCGAGGTCTGCAAACCCCTGGGCAGGCAGGAGGACCGCATTCACCTCCCACCCCACGGGCAGGACGGGCATCCCTGACCCCGTGGCAGCGGGGAAAGCTCTGCCGTGCACGGCCGTGGAGGGTCTGGGGAGCAGGACCCCAGCCTCAGAGCACGCCGCCAGCAGCCCCGCAGTTCTTGGAAGGGATGATCTTCCTCTTACAGGTGAACATCTTCCGGAGCTCCCCGCGGAAGCGGTCGTGCAGCCAGGCGTAGAGGAAGGGGTTGCAGCAGGAGGAGCTCATGGCAAACCAGTGGCAGAGCAGCTGGATGAGGAGGAAGTAGTGCTTGTTGATGAGGTTGATGTCGATGTCCCGGATGATGTTGAAGACGTGGATGGGGAGCCAGCAGACCCCGAAGGCTGCCACCACCAGCACAATGAGGCGGAAGATCTTCCTCTTCCTCAGGCGGTCGAACTCGGCTTGGCTCTGCGTGGGGTGGCCGGGCACAACGCGGTTCCTCAGCTTCACCGAGATGCAGATGTAGGAGAGGGAGACGGCAGAGAGGGGCAGGATGTAGGTGACGATCAGGGTGCCGTAGGCGTAGGCCAGGCGCTGAGTCTCCTTCTCCATCCAGAACTCCTCGCAGATGGCGAAGCCCTCCTGCTGAAACTCCACGTGGTACGTGTGGGCGATGGCGGGGGCCACCAGCCCGCAGGAGAGCAGCCAGATGCCCCCCACCACAGAGATGCAGCTGGTGACCGAGATGCGCTTCTTCAGGGGGTGCACGGTGGCATAGTACCTGCGGGGAGAGAAACTGGGGAGCCCGAGCCCCAGAGCATCCCCCCAGCAGCCCAAGCAAACCATGGCCACCCTGGCCACCCCCGTGGCACTTAACGAAGGCAGAAGGGCCGGCGCGAGGGGCTGCGGGAGGCAGAGCCCCACCGGCTGCTGAGAGAGGGCTGGCTGGGGACAGAGACGACAACCACGTCCCCCTGCTCTGCCACAGGGCCCATGGAAGCATCGCGTCTGCTGTTTGGGGAGCGGGGCGCCCAGCGGGGCCGGGCACGGAGCATCCCTCCCGCAGCCTGTCTCTGAACCTGCCTTGAGGGACCGCAGGCAGCACCCAGTGATTAACAATAAAAGCCGGCAATTCCTCTTTTACTTCCTCCTCCCCTGAGCATCTTCCACTCCTCTCCACGCTGCCTCATCTTACGGTCAAAGGCTTGCCCTAAGCGAGCTCCCAGCAAGGTATCTTCAGAGACTAATTTGATTTTGTGCAGCTCCTTCACACACGAAATGCTCTGCCCCCTGCGACAGCCCGTGCTGGCTGCTGCTGCTTGGTATTGCAGCGTTTGCTATCGCAACGTTTAATATTGCAGCGCCTGGTAGCGCAACGCGCAGCCCCGCTGCCCGTGCAGAGGAAAGCACCCGCAGCTCTTCGGCGCGTGCTTTGCTTGAGGGCCCGTGCTGAAGTCCGAGATCAGCAGAGCCCCAGCGCGGCTGTGTGCTCCCCTCCTTCGGAGCTGGAGGATTTGGGCTGAAATCATCCATTTGGGATAAATCCCAATGACGCTTTATGAACGCGCTGAGGACAGTATAACTTGGTGGCTGCCTCTTTAGCGGGAGAAACATAAGCAAACCCCCAAAAAAGGGGCTTTGTTGAAGAGCAAAGGAACAACGGCAGCACTCCCGAGGACATCTCAAGCCCCCGGCGAGGGGAGCATGGCTCTGCCAGCAGTCCAGGCTTTCTCAGCTATTCCGCTCAAATCTTCCCTTTTATTTTGCCCTCCCCATCACGGTCCTGCCCCGCTCTCCCCCAGGGGCAGAGACAAACCAGCGTGAGAGGCTCAAGAGGCACTCCCGGCACTGCCATAGGCGCTGCCGGCATCGCACCCATCCCCGCGGGGTTTGCGGCACCTTTTATGAGAGGAGATCTCTATGGAAACATGTTTTTTTATAAACCACCCCACCTCAGCCCCTGCGCAGGGAGGCTCAAGTGCTCTCCACTCAGGGGCCAAAACACAGCGTGATTCGGGTGCAAATTTATCCAGCAAAGTATGAAGAACTGGGTGCAAACTCAACAGCCCCTGTGCGAGAGCTGTGCCTGCTGGCAGCACAGGCCAGGCTGCGGGCGGTCTGGATTTCGGTAGAGATGGCTTCATACGGGCAGGCATGAAACTGCACAACATCACTTCCCGATGCAAAACAGCAGCAGCCAAACACCCCCACTACGCTTCCTCCACCCAAGGCCGAGTCCTCATGCTAAAGAAGAACCCACAGAGAGATTGCAAAGATCCCCTGGCTTTTTCTTTTTCCAGTTTTGAGTGTTTGGCGTGTAACACCCTGAGCCGAGCAAGCAGCAGCCTCAGGGGGACCGGGGGGGACAGACCCAGACCCCCAAGCCATGTACCCTGCCAGTGCTTACCTGTCAACCGCGATGGCTGTGAGCGTGAAGACGGAGACATAGACCGTCATGGGCTGCATCAGGAAGACAAAGTAGCACAAAAACTTCCCAAAAACCCAGCCCTGGGGGTTGAAGGCGTAGGCCAGGGTGAAGGGCACGCACGTGGCACACATGAGCATGTCGGAGAAAGCTAGGTTCCCAATGAAGAAGTTGGTGACGTTGTGCATCTTCTTGGTCTTGCAGATGACGTAGAGGAGTAGGTAGTTGCCGAAGACGCCGACGAGGACGACCAGGGTGTAGCAGGGGATGATGAGGGGTTTGAAGGACTGGATGAGCTGCACCCCGATGAACTGCGCGCTGGCGTTGGAGCGGTTCTGCAGGGCGAGCTCGTAGGCGGTGGCGTTGGTCACATCCCTGTCCCCATCGGGCTCCATGGCTGAGACTTGAGAAACCCCTCGTTTCGGCCAGCCTCGGCACCTCAAAATCAGTCGGCCGCAGGTTTCAGGTGTCCATGGGGCGCATCCTGCTCCTCGTCACAGCTTTGCTGGGGCTGTCCTCCCCCACGGCTGTGTGGGACCCTGCCCCGCACCCGGCAAGGCTCCCTGGGACAGCGGCTTCGTCCTGCAGGCTCCTGGGGAGGGAAATGGAAAATCAGGCTCAGGAAAGAGCTGCTGCCAGCAAGCAGCCCTGTGTCAGGAGGGCGAGACAGCCCTGGGCTCAGCAGCAGTTACAGCTTCGGGGGGGAAGAGGAGAAGGAGAAAAGCAGCGGGGCCGACTGTGGGCTTGGGGGAAGCACTTACCAAAATCTGGCCTCATCAACACCCCCTTGCAGTAATCCTGCCTCTGCCCCAGCCCAGCCGGCACGGAGGGGCAGCTGCTGGCAGAAGGAAAAGGGAAGCAGTGGCTGAGCCAGAAAATAGCTCCTAATGTTTCTGGAAATAACAAAGGACATTAATGGATAAACGAATAAAGATGCTCTGCTCCTTTCGCATTGTCTCAAAGCCCCATGCGCCTGCACCCCACTCATCCATCCCCCTAACGAGATTAACCCGGCTCTCCTCAAAAGCCAAGTCAGGCAGCAGCCAGCCTGGGCTTCCTTGCTGCTCCAGTTCAGGGGTTCAGCCAAGGTATTTTCGCAGACCCCGGCACGGTCCCGCCGAAAGCAATGTTTTCATGTAATCAGCTGCGAAGGGAATGGGACGGAGGGCAAGAAGGAAATTCGGGGCAAAAATTAGATCAGTCCTGGCAGACAAGTGCCTGCCCACCCGGGCTGCCTCCTGCGAGTAGCTGGGTCCTGCCAGGAGCCCCTCGCCGGCAGCCGGCCTCGGGGGAGCGCAGGCAGCACCTTTCCCATCCCCGGCACACAGTGCTCCCTGCCAGACCCCCAGGACCCCCCGCCCTCTCTCCCCAGCTGCTCCCACATCCCCTTTCTCCTGCCCACTGAATCAGCTCACCACCCGCTACAGTCCAACTTTAATTTCCTGGGCTATTTCCATATATTATCTCCCACTCTTTCCCAGCACAGGACTTGCCACCCTGTTTATTTCTCTCTGTACCAGCCATTATTTCACCCTTAAGCCCCCATGAACCTGATCCAGTAAGACCAAAACCCAGCCAGCCGATTTTGGAAGTCCCCAGGGGAACCCAATGGAGAGCTGCACCCAGACACAGTTTTGTAACGTGTCTCAGCAGCCCCCCAAAAGCTCCACGGTCCCCATTCACAATAACTAGGTTTTTAGTTCAACTTCCACGCACCCTGCCTGCTTCACCCCACGCGTTTGCAAGGCACCCCACCTCAGAGGATGCACTCGGTGGCAGAGGAGGCGTTGCAGAACAAAGTCCCTCTTATGAAACGCTTGCTGCTGAATCCAAAGCCGTGCAACCGCCTCCCCCCACAGCCAGCCCCGCGCCGCTCTTTGCTCTGCTCGGGAAGGGATTTTGCCAGCTGAGCATCAGCAGGTAAAAGTCCCCCAGTAAACAAATTACTGCGTGCGGAAACCTCCTCCTGAGATACATCCTCAGCCCCACACGAGTCCCCAAACCAAGGGCCGCTTTTCTAAATGAAGCGCCTGCAGCGAAGAATTAAGTTGTGCCGCCCAGCAGCATTTAAAGGCAGCCGCCTTCGCAGGGACTGGGCAGGCGGAGGGGAGCGGACCCCCCAGTACCCCCCTCGCCAGCCACCGGGGCATGGTGAGACCGCAGGGGTTTCGGTCCGGCTCTGCCCAGGCGGGCGGCTTGGCGGTGCAGCCCATCTGCCTGCTGCGGCCACCCCTGCTCCCGGAGTGGGGCCGGCTCCGGCCCCCCTGGCCCTTCGGATGAGGAGGGGGAGCGGGGCAAAGCAATCTCAGCTGGGGGAAAGTTTGACTTGTTTTATTACAATTGGCACAAGCTTCTCATCCTTGGTAAGGGTTTTGGGGCAGCAGGAAGGGTAAATAATGAAAAGGTATTTGGGGAAATGCCTCCCCCATCCTGAGATAGCGGGGGTTCATACCAGAGCTAGCTGGGCACACACCCACAGCAATCAGGCACCCAAGGACAGTAATAGGGTGCTCACGTGTGCACGTACTGGGTGCCCAGGGTTTGCACTATTTAACCCTTCATTCAATTACTTGGGCACTCATGGATGAGCTGATGGGGTGCTCATGCATCAAATAATTGGCCACTTATGCACAAAACAAATGGGCATTCCTGCATTTACTAATCGGGTGCTTGTGCAGAAGGGCAGGAAAGGCTGTGACTTGTGCCCGGTGGAGGTGGGGGACCACCCCAGCGCAGGGGAAGGCACTAACATTTCTGCACTGGCAAAGCCTGGGGTGAGCCAGTGTTCACGTTGCGAGCGTGAACATTTGGAGGACATGCACACAGCTGGACCTGCACAGCACCGGGCACCCAGCAAAGCCATCCCAAAACAGCTCCCACCCCTGCCACGCTGCGAGTGCTCAGGGCTGGCTTCTTGCCGAGCCCAGCCCAAGTCGTGCCCATCGCCCCGTGCAAAGCCCATAAACTCCCTGGGGAACAAGTCAGCCTAAAATAAATCTCTGAAGCAGCTTTTAGCCTAGCAGGAGCATCTTCTGTATTAAAATGTCGTTCTCGCATTCCTCTTCTCAGTTATTCCCCAGAGAAAGTCTGTAAGCCACCAGGCGCTCAACCGACAGTCCTGCTGCTGCGCCACAGGCTGGCATCCATCCTACCTACGAATGCTACGAGGAGCTCGGGTGCGTGCAGAGCCCCGTCCTGCCCAGGGGACGCTGGCTGCCGTGTGCCACCCTTGCAGCAGGGGTGTCCTTGCCCCAGGGGGAAGGGAGCCCGTTTCGGTGCTGGCTGGGTGGACGCCGCATCAGCTGCGCCCAGGGGCCGCGTCCTGCACTGGGGCCCTCCACACCCAGCTGGGCAGGTGCTCAGCCCCCTGCCCCACACGCCGCGTTCGTGCCCGTTTTGGCTCCGCGACGCTGAGACTCGTCTATTAGTTGTCTCGTCTATTAGTTGTCTGGCAGTTGCCATGGTTATGCCAAAGCCCTCTAGGAGATGCTGCTGTGCAGGATGCAGGACAGGGCGAACGCGCTGCTGCCAGGGGCTGCGGGAAGAGGGACAGAGCATCTCCCCAGGCACCCACCCTTCCCGCTGCCAGGGCTCCACCCGTGGGCCATGGCTGTCCAGGGTCCCATGCTGCATTTGCAGCTGGGGCTATACATGCTGTCCTGCAGACCAGGCTCCAGCAAGGGGCTTGCTGCTTGCACGGGGTGACAGCTCTGTCCCTGTGCACCCACCAGCAAGCACCCAGGAGTTAGCCCTTGCATGCGGTGGGCAGACGGGGGTGCCTTGCTGTGGGGCTCCGGCTGCTCTCGGCAACGCACCGGCACATCGGCTGGCACTTTGCTGCCGGGCACTCCCCTGACACGCACAGGGAGTTGAAGAGGCCACTGTGCAAATTCACCAGCACTGACCTTAATCTGCTTCATGTTTCTTTTCATCCTGGATTTCTTTATAGGGCTTAATCCGCACTCAGCAAGATGTCTTAATGCAGCTGCTGGATCACGCTGAGCAGCCAGCATTCAGCAAGCTTTCCAATTAACAGCACGTTTCATTCCCGCCTGAGGAATTAGGAGCAATTAATTCATCAGCCTTTATTCCTGCTCCTCTGTGGCTGGCACCCCTGCCTGTGCCCAGCACCTTCAGAACATCTCTGGGACAGGCAGCGGGGAGGCTGCGTCGCCCCCAGGCTCACACAGAACGCTCTGGCCCCCACAAGGCACCTTCAACCCAAGCAGGGTGCAAGGGAGAGCCCTCACCTCCCAGGCAATGCACTGTCACACTGACCAGCTACAACCAGAGACGGGTCCTGGAGCTGATCCTGGTGGGGAAAGTAAGCCAGAATCGCCCGTTTCCATGAGAAATGCAATAGTTGTGGCTCCGATCCTCTCTCCAGAAGTAGCACACGCAGCGTTGTGTGCTGGGAGTGAGGCAGAGGCAAAGAAAAGCCGGATGAATTAATTGATCATTATAGTTTTGCTCTTCCCCTCCTCTCCCCCCCTCTCACCTCCAGAGCTCAGGGCTGTGCACAGCAGCGGCTTTAGCTCCTCATCCCAGGGCACATCTCAAACCCACGCGGGGAGGAGAGGCTCAGGGTGCTCACTTGCCTTGCGGGAGGTGATGTCCACGAAACCCCTTCCTGGGGCGAAGGCTGCGTGTGCTCACCCTGCGATCCTGTCCCCTCGCGTCCCGGGGGCCAGGCACAGCCCACGCCGGGGGCTGACGCGCTGCCAGGCTGCAGCCCATCAGGGCTGGCAGCTGGTTTCACCCAGGCCCATCTCTGGCCTCTCCCAAGCCATTACAGCGTGACGACAGCAATCTTCCCTCCATGCGCCGATCAGCTCATCTCTGTGGCTTTTTTTATTATAAGTGGGGAAAATAAAAAAAAAAAAGACCTATGTGCTCCCTTCCCAGCCCACCTCGCCCGCAGATTCAGGGTTCCTCTTTAAAGTCAACCTTGCTGCCAGCTAATATAATGCATATAATGGAGTTGAGCAATTTTCTCAATTAGGAGTTTTAATTATATCATTTCAGTGGCTGCTTGTTCTGGGCAGCTTTTGGCTGCGTTTCCTGGGCTGCCATGAAGACAGCAACACAACTTTTGCCTGCTTGGATCAACAGGACATGGTCAGAGTGATTCCTACGGGAACAAAACGACCATTAGAAGGGATCAGGCAGGGTAATTGGTGCCGGAGCTACGTGGGGGAGGCACGAGCACCTCTGCATCAGAGCATCGTGTCCTCCCCAAGAAGGGGTGGTTGAGCTTATGCAGATACGCAAGCCCCAAGTCAAAGCACGGTGCAGCCTTCCACCTCCAGACCCGCTGGGGCTGGGACAGCGCCTGAGCCCCCCTGTCCTGGCAGCAGGTAGGGCAGGGGAGCAGGCAGCAGCAGCAGCCTGCAGTGCCCCAGGGCTGCTGGCTGGGATCCCCAGCCCCCCCGACCCATGGGCTAGCAGCACAACCCATGGCATCGCAGTAACCGCACACGTGAAATAAGTTTTCCTGGGAGGAGGCAGGGAGCCGCCCGAGGCCGCGGGGGCAGGACAGCAGGCGCGAGCAGGCTGGCGCAGGAGCACCAGAACACAGCCCAGACTAACTCCAGGGTATTTGCACTTTCCATTGTTATTACAATAAAAGAGGAAAACAGAGCATTTCTGGGAGCACAGTAGGAATGGAGAGGGCAGGGAGAGAAGACAAGGGAAGATATCCAAAGCCTAGACAGCTCGTGTTCCCCATTCAAGGATCATCCCAGCACAGGGCACCCCCACCATCACACCAGCTCCGCTCCAAAAGCCGCAAAGTCTTCTCCAAGCTGCAGCTATTCTACGATGCTCTAGGATCATCCTCATCACTTATGTCTTCCTCCAAGAGCTCTTCCTCCTGGGCATCATCTTCCACTGAGAAGATAAGCAGGGCTGCAGCAGGAGGGGGTGGCACTGACCCGCTGAGGGGAGGCAAAACTCCCCAGATGCAAACACAGCCAGCAATCCCACCCCACGCCAGGAGCGAGTACATGTACACCATCCCACCCTGGGGCAGTACAGGCAGAGCAGAGAGCCGGCACAGACCACCATATCCAGCCCACGAACGCAAACAAGCGCTAATCCCCACCATGGGACCCAGGAGCATCCCCCGCAGCCCCCAGCCCATGCGCTCACCCTGGCCCTGCAGCCCAGTGCACTCACGGGTGACGTACTGCCCGCTGAGATAGACTGGTCCAGCTCCACACTTGAGCACGAAGGTGACAGGAGGGACCAACTCCAGACCTTTGAGGCTGATCTGCAAAGAGTTGGAGCTCAGAGCCCCTGCCCTGAGCCCAGCCTGGGTGGGCAGCAGCCCGCGTTAATCCCTGCGGTACTGCCACAGGGCAAGCAACTCCTCTGCACCAGGGAGGGGTTTGCAGGCAGTCAATGGACACAGCCAGAGCGGGAAGGAGCCCCCAGCGTGGCCCAGAGCCTCGACCACAGCTCGGTGGAGACCAGGCTCACAGGGTGAAGTTATCGCCCCGCGGCCAGGGGCTGCACACCAGGCGTTTGGCTGCCCTTACCATGGGGAGGACTGAGGTCCGCAGTGCAGCGATGGGCACCGGCTTGTGGTCTCCATAGGTGTTTTTTGAATCAACAGCCACCACGTGCAGCTCGTCCCTGGCCTCAGCCCCCAGGCAGACCTGCAGAGCCAAGCAGAGCCCCCGTGGCTCAGAGCCTGGCCATCAGCTGGCCCCGCTGCCGGGGCGCAGGCTCACTCTGATGGGCTCTTTGGCAAGTCTCGGGTCTCACCATTCTCAGCAGGAGCAGGTGCTCCAAGAAGTCTTCGTCCTCCTTCACCACGCAGGTCTGGGTGCTCGTGTTCAGCTGGCAGCCTGCAGGGACGCAGCATCAGCTGTGCATGCAAATGCTGCTCCCCCCGCAAGCCTCGGGCAAGCCAAAAGCAAGGGGGAGGCTTCGCTGGGGGCACACACCACAAGCAAGGGGGAAACACACCCCATGCACACCCACCCCAGCTGCCCGCAGGGCACAGCCACTGTCCCCTTGCTCACTCCTGCCACCAGGTCCCACCAAGCCAGCCCGGGGGCACACAGCTCCATACCCCACAGGGCAGCAACAGGCTTCTCCGACAGCGACCTGGAGAAGGGAGAAGAGCTGTTCATCCTCCACAGGGGATGCAACGCTGGCAGCAGGAACCAGCTCCTGTGGAACAAGCACCAGAGAAAACAGTGTTTGGTTGCTCTGCAGCAGAAACACGACTCAGGACGACTGAGAACAAACTCTCCAGCCCAAGAGCCCAGAGCTGGGACAGCAGCATGCAGGCAGCTCGCACCAGGACAGCGGCTGGACCAGCCTCCCCCAGGCAGGATAGTATTGCTAAGTGAAGACTAAAACCACCTAGCCACTTACACATTCCCCTGGGGAAGGGAGAAGCCAGTTAAAGGCACTTACAGACAAAGCCAGCTCTAAGAGGGTGAGCAGCCTCTCTGCAGCAGGGATGCTCTGTAAGCAGAGGCAGCTCAGTGCACCTCCTCAGCACACAGCAAACTCAGCTAACCAGAGCAGCTCAGGGAAGCATTTAGTACAGAGAGAGCACTTGGAGGCCTCCAAACGCCACACCAGCACCAAGGGCTCTGCCAGCATCAGCGTTTAATCCAGCAGCATCACCCAGCACAGGGACTGGGGTGCCAGAGGGAGCAGCCCCAAGGCACTGCAGGACACCTCCCTCCCCACACGCTGCCCAGCAGCCCATACCCAGCCAGGGAGAGCAGCACCAAGAGCAGCAGGGACACCAGCACCCAGTGCCTGCTGCTAATAAAGGAAAGGGGGGCCCCGAGGGAGGTGCAGTTTGGGAATGCAGCGCAGGTGCTTCAGGAGGGCAGGTGGCTCCCCCCAGCTGGCACCAATGCACCCACCCTCATTACCACGCACCCCCCCAAGCTAATAATTAAGCTTGAAGGCAGAAGCAGCTCTACTTGAGCAAACTTTTGACTGGAGACAAGGACACCAGCCCTGTGAGTAGGACTTGCAGAGAGCTGGGGCCCCCCGTTCCCTGGGACAGCCCCCTTTCACCCCAGGCAAAACAGGACAAAATGCTTTGGGAAGTTATTCATTAACACGGTGGCTCTTGGGGGGCTAAAGAGCGGCTCCTGGACTGGCGTTGGACTGCGTCCCCTTGGCGTGTCACTGAGGGTACCCTGGGGATGGTGAGGCCTTGGCGGGGTTGGGGGACACGCAAGGACCTGTTTGTGCTTGGGGTCAGCTGCAGGGATCAGAGAACAGCCCCCAAGAGCCACCAGAGCCACCAAAGTGATGTCTGAAGCTCTAAAATGGAAACGGTCACCTAGAGCTGCATTTTTCTCTTTATTTAGTGATTTCATCTTTGCTGGTATTAAAAGCAAAACATGCCAAGGGAAGATCCCAGCAGGGGAGACACTTAGTACCCTGGTCCCTGGGGCTTCAGCTGGACCCCACAGGTTCCATGTGGGAGCTGAGGCTTCCCCAGCACCAGGAGGTGGCACTGGGCAGCTCTGTGCAGGCTCCACGATGGCCGGGGCAGCTTGGGGGGCTGCAGGTGCGTGGGGTGCCCCGGTGCTCCGGGCATCATCCCAGCAGAGGGCTCTCCGCCTCTTCCAAGCAAATATTCACACGGGTAAAAAACTCCTGGTTTATGGTGGGACGGAGGCACCTACTTTCTGGTGCATTCCCAGGCTGGGGGGGCACAAAGTTCCCTGCAGGGCACAGGGCTGGTGGGTGCTGTGCCCAGCGCTGGGGAGGGACACCCCTGCCTGACAGCGCCAGGCTCTGCCTGCGCTTTCGGGGTGCGGGGAGATGTGGCAGGGCTGGGGGCTGGCACCGTGGCACACCCAGAGCACAGCTTTTCCCTGCCTGCCCGCTCAGCCGGTCCCTGCCGGCCATAGCCCCAGGAAGGGGACGCACCCCCGAGCCACGGGCATCCCCTTGGGAAGGGCACGTGGAAGAAACATCCCTCTGCTCGGCACAGATTCGAAGGCTTTGCAGGGTTTCAAAGGTTTATTTCACGCAGAGGGCGGGGGAGGCAAAACAGGACAAAAAACTTTACAGTCACCGTGACATATTTACATCATCCCCAAAAGTCGCCGTGCGGCAGCGTAGCGTGGGCATGGCCACAGACGCGAGCGCCCATCGTACACGCACCCTGAGCCCTGCTCGCGCCGCGGGGCGCGCGGAGGAGCTGGACTGGCCCTGCCGCCGCTTCCCACCACGCTGGTGGCACAAAGTGGTTTTGAAGAGAGAGCAAATCGCCTCCCTGCCCTCACCCCACTGCCCCACGGACCCAGACCAGCGTGCAGGGGCCTCAGGATGAAAGCCACTCTCCTACAACGCTCTCCCCGCCTGACCCCACTGCTGCTGCTCCAGCTTCATCCAAACAACCCCCCCCATCCCTGAATGGCACGGAAACACGCACATCTGCCCCGAACGGAGAGGGAGAAACAGGAGGAGGTTTGACAAGAGCATAATTCACATTTTTTGCCCAGTCCCCCTCGCTCCCCTGTGCTTTTCCTTTGCTAAAGGTATCACTGCGGCTCCCAGGATCGCAGCCGGCCCTGGGAATGCAGCGGCTGGGGCAGGGATGGAGTGGAGATCCTGGAAAGGGCTTGTGCCTGCAGCAGTCTCTTCTATCCTTCCCGACGGGCTGTCTGAAACCTGGCTGAGCCCAGGACGATGGGGTCCTTTGTGAGAGGAGAGCTGCTGGCCACTGCATCCCGATGCCAGCCGCGCCAAAAAGCACCCCCGGGAGCTCGTCCCCCATCTGCCCGGGGAGAGGCACATCCCCGAGGCTGTGCTGCCTCTTGGCGAGCGGCTTGGGAGCTTTTTCCCAGCTGGCTTCAGCCCTCCAGCACCAACTGCACAGAGGAGCTGGCTCCTCGGGCCCTGCTGTGACTGCAAGCGCTCCCGAGGAAGAGCCCCTCTCTTCTCTGGGTCGGTGCCTGCACTGGAGGGTCCTTCCAGTGCCGTGGTCCCCAGCACCGCTCCTCTGTCCCCTTCGCAACACCCCGCCCTGCAAGAAGAGGGTGGGAGGTGATGCAGCATCACCCACCGGGCTCAGCCCTCGCAGCTGCATAGCGCCAGGGACAGGGACCCAAACCAACTGCCCCGGGAGAAAGCGGCATGCACGGAGAGGGATCCAGGGCTGGAGCTGGGCAGAAAGCACCACGCGTAAGGTCTGGAGCTCCAGCAGCCCGTAAGCCAACGCAGCAGAGGCAGCCGCCACGACGGGGGTTAAAGCATCCCAGGGCAGGCAGGGAGGTGTCAGCAGATGGCCCAGCTGATGCCAGGCTCACGTGCCCAAAAGCGGGCAGCTGCCTGCGGGCTGGCCAAAGGCTGCGCTCCCCAGGGAGGGCAGCGGCCAAAGCGGGCAGAGGAGACGCTGCGAGGGATGATCGCCCTGAGCCCGCCGCAGGGCTGGCCGAGGGGGAAGCACACTCACTCTCTTCCTGGCTCTCGGCTGCTCCCAGTCAGATGGAAGGACCCGCTGGTGTCTCTCTGCCGGCGAACCTTGAACAGGAGAGCACAGCGTGTGAAGAGCCCAGACCTTTCCCACGATTTACCGTCCGTGTTCCTAGGATGGGTGAATCCTTCCTCAAAACACGCGGCTCCAGGAAACACTTTCTGGCACCTCTTTCTGCACATCTCTGCCGACAGCAGCTCTGCCTGCACTTGCTGGCAGGAGCCCCTCCTGTCCTCAGGTGCCAGGAGGGGTTTCAGACCAGAGAAAGCCGGTTAAAATCCACAGTAATCAGAAAAATTCAGATTTTGTCATAATAATAAAAAAACTCAGGGGGGAAAAAACCACACCCTGTAATTTGCAGAAGGTGTAAATCCGCATAAAGGTGCGGGCAGCGGGCTGGGGGGCAGAGCCACAGCACAGGCTCCCCTGCCAGCCCACTGCCCTGGCACGGGGCTGCCGGCTCCAGGAAGCCCATCTCTGTCCGCAGGGCTGCTGGCAGAGAGGGACGGAGAGTGATAAAATAAATTCCCTTTGCAGAATTACACTCTGTCGGAGGGCAAAGCGACCCACAGAGCCCAGGCTGGCAACAGCAGCCCCCCAGCTGCCTCACCGTGGAGGGGCTCCCCGCGTTTTCCTTCTTCAACAGCAGAAAGTGGGAGCGGGGGGAAGGGGGGCAATCCCAGGCTTCGGGACGCGTTCGTGCTTGGCTGGTTCGCTTCCCTATTCACCACCAGCATTTTCTTTACCCAGGAAGAGCAGACCCCGTCCTGGCGAGCTGGGGTGTTCCCCAGGAAGGCACAAGGTGGGACCCTGTTTTGCAGCCCAGTGGAGGGGCTGGGGTTTTAGGGGAACCTGAAGGCAGAGGGCAGGGGGTCCCCAGCCCTGCAACCCCTCTCCCACGCACCCCAGGCACTGCCTGTCCTCTAGCTCTGCCTGCCCTCCGGCTCCACGCTGCGCCGTCAGACCACGGCCCCGCCATCAACAGCCCCCCTGGGTCGCACCCCATGGGGCTGGTCCCCCAGAGCCCCCCGAACAAGCGCCTGTGGGTACCTACTCATCAAGCTGCGAGCACAGTGTGGTCTGGGTGCCCTGCGGCCGGGACTCGCCCAGGGGCTGCTGCCGGTGGCCGTTGCCCTGGGACAAGCTGGTCTCCTCTGTCCGGCTGCTGCAGCGGCTGCTGCTGCCGCTGCCCTGAGCCTCGCCGTCCTCCCCGGGGCGCCCAGGGGACGCCGCCTTGCTGTCCCCCGAGGGGTCCCCCCGGGGGCTGAAGGCACAGGGGCAGCGCTGCAGGTCCTGCGAGACGGCGTGGAGCCGGCGGTCAGCACGGCGTGGGCAGCACAGCAGCTTGCGGAAGGCATTCCTGAAGTCGGGGCTGCGGCAGTAGATGATGGGGTTGAAGGCTGAGTTGACGTAGCCCAGCCAGTTGAGGAAGAGGAAGAGCTGATCCGGCACCAGCGGCCGGCAGAAGACCTTGATGATGTTGGCCACAAAGAAGGGCAGCCAGCAGAGCGTGAAGGTGCCCATGATGATGCCCAGGGTCTTGAGCGCCTTGTGCTCCTTGATGGCCAGAAGACGGGAGGGCCGCCTCCGCCGGCTGCTCCTGGAGCTGGGGCTGGTGGGCTCCTGCAGGAACCTCACCTTGTCCTTGCCGATGAGCTGGACATGCCGTGTGGCCACAGCGAAGACGCGGACGTAAACGAAGATCATGACGAGCAGGGGCACGTAGAAGGAGATGGTGGAGGAGATGATGGCGTAGGTCATGTTGGTGACAAAGTCGCAGCAGCGTGGGTCGTTGTAGCAGCGCACCGCCTGCTCGTCCGCCCCGTCCCGCCACCAGTGGTTCATGATGGGCAGGAAGGAGATGAAGGCAGAGATGGCCCACACCAGGCACACCACGGCCCACGCCCTGCCCTTGGTCACCAGCGCCTCGTACTGCAGCGGCGACGTGATGGCGAGGTAGCGATCCACGGCGATGGCGCACAGCGTCTCGATGCTGGCCGTGACGCACAGCACGTCCAGCGAGGTCCACAGCTCGCACACCATCGTCCCGTAGGGCCAGTGGCCGCTCAGCAGGATGGTGGCCCCCGGCGGCACCACCAGCAAGCCCATGACGAGGTCGGCGCAAGCCAGCGAGGTGATGAAGACGTTGGTCATGGTCTGCAGCCGCGGCGTCTTGGCGATGGCCACGATCACCAGCAAGTTGCCGGCCACGATGACCAGCACGGTGAGGCTCAGGGCGGCCCCCACCGCCCACTGCCGGCTCAGGCTGGTGGTCCCGCTGCAGTTGCTGCCGCCCCCCAGCGCTGCCGCCCCCCAGGCGCTGCCGTTGCCTGCGGGCAGGGGAGTCATCTCGGCCGGGCTGGGGGGGGACCCGGGTCCTGCACCCCCGACGTGCGCCCGGAGCAGCCCCCGGAGCCGGAGCAGCCCCTAGATGTGTACCCTCATAATAAACATCTCTCGGTGCCTGGAGCGGTGCCCGGAGCGGTGCCCCCAGAGCAGCCCCCGGTGCCCGGAGCGGTGCCCGGTGCCCGGAGCAGCCCCCGGAGCAGCCCCCGGTGCCGGAGCAGCCCCCGGTGCCCGGAGCAGCCCTCGGGGCGGACCGGCGGGGCTGCGGCGGGGCCGGGCTCCCCTCCTCTGCGGGGAGGAGGAGCCTTTAAGGGCGGGGGGCGGCCCCGGGCTGCCCCGCTCCGGACATCAATGAAAGAAGAGCGGGCTGCCGCACCGCCCCCGCCGCGGCCGGGCACCCCCCGGCCCGCCCCGCTCCCCCCGGCATCCCCAGGGTGCGCCCATCACCGTGCGCCCCGGTCCCACGCCGTCCCTCCTTCTTGCTCTCCGCGCCCCCTGCGCCCTGCCGTGCACCCACCAGCCCCGCGCCCCGGTCCTTCCCTGGGCACCCCTCTCCGTGTGCTCCAGCACCTTCCCCGCGCACCTCGGCATCTCGCCCCGCACCCCGGGACTCTGCCAGGTGCCTCCTCCATGCACCCCTCACCGTGCCCGCGCTCCCCCCGGGCAGGGTGGGCCGTCCCTGGTGCGGACAATGACACCCCTGTCCCCCCACCATCAGCAGGAGGACAGGGCGACAGCCCCACTCCAAAAGATGACGCGCCGGCCGTCACACGGTCACTGTTTCATTTCCACATTTATTACCCAAATCCCATTCCCAGCTGATGGAGGAGCATGGGCAGACCTTTGCTGCTCCCCCTCCCGCCTTTGGGTGGGTGCTGGTGTTTCAGAGACCCCCACCCGCGCTGCCTTCTCCACTCAGACTGGAAGGCACTGGGCAGCTCCAGAGCCCAGCAGCATCAGCCCCATTGCTGCCCCCAGCTCCGCTCCTCCCGAAGGCCCCTGGGCAGACTCCAGAGCGGCTAATTTTTTCACTATCAGCTATTTATACAAATACTGGAACTTCTAAGAGAGGCGCTCTCCAAATATGGCGTTTTGAAGTTTTAGCCAAATGGGGGAATGTTGACAAAGAAGAAAAAAAAAAAAAAAGATGTGTAAAAAATTATCCAGTTGGCATTTCTTCCCATTCATGAGCTAGCAAAACAGAGCCCCATTTTTACAAGCTTGATCTTTACAAGACTGTTTTGGTTTCTCAAAGCAGTCAGATGCGGGCTTGATGCAACCCCTTTTAGGTCCCAGCGCTGGCATTAATTGCTGGCTTGGACCGAGCCCTGGCCTTGCTATTTACAGGGCGCTTTGTCTCTCCACTGGAACGATGCATGGCACAAACAAGATGTGTGCAGGAAAGGTCGTCATCTTTCCATCATGGCTGCACATGCAACTCCAGCGTGCATCGGCACACGGAGCCGCAGCTGGATTTTGCGTCTGAAAAATAAAGAGAGAGCATCTGTGGGAATGCCCATGGATAACAAGGGCGTTGGGCTTGGCTCCATGGAGCTGGCAGAGGCCGAGCACGGGGTAGGATGCCCAGCTCTGGGCTCTGCCCCCCACCACCCTGCTGGGTGACCAGGGGCTGGTGGCTTCCCATCCTCGCCTCCGCTTCCCCAGCAGCCCCGGCCGCCCGCCGGGCAGAGCTGGGCTGTGCGCTGGCTCCTGGGTGCCCAAAGGGCTGCAGCCCCGGCGCTTTTACAGCCTGTTCTCCCGCTGATGGTCCTTCACGGCACGTTCAGACCATCTCCACACCGCCGTGCCCTGGAGGGGAGCGCTCCCACCACGTTCAAAGAGAGTAACAGACCGACGCCGCTGCCCATGGCGGGACGAACAGCCAGGCTTTCCCGAGGTGCTGAAGCAGGCATCCGAAACACCACTTCTGATGTCTTCCCTCCAGCACTTAAATGAGACTTTTCCTTCCACTCCCAGACAGGATTGCCCGGCGCCCTCCCTTCCCAGGGAGCCGACTTCACTGGGGAGAGGAAGGCATTTCATCAAGGCAGGGGAAGTAACGTGGGTCAGTATCTTTGTCCCAGTTTTACAGCTGGAAAAGCTGAAGCACAGAGATGCTGGGTCTCGCACAGCCCTGACCCGCATCCCTGCTGCTCTAGAGCTCCCACCCAAGCCCCCACGGCGCTGGAGACCCCAGCTGCACCCTCCAGCCCAGGGCTGAGGCACCAGGAGAAGCATCCTCTCCCTTGCCCATCCCTGCCCAGGGCCAGAAACGCGGCCCGGCTCCCTACCTGCGCGGCCATTAGCCGCTGCCACCACGGGCAGAGGGAGGCAGAGCCAGCCCCGGAGAGACCCTACAGGGAAGTGCTGGCCAGCAGGTCAAGTGGCTGTTTAGAAAACTCTGGGAAAATATGTTTATGCCATGGATCAGAGCAGCTCCTTTGGCTGTTGCTACAGAATAAACAATGGGTATTTAAAAATACTTCTTTGTACATAGAGAGAGCGCCAGGATGGATTAGGGAAGATCCCTGCTTGGAGAGAGCTGGGATGCAGGGAATGAGCCGCCCAGCTTTCCTTGTGCTTCTGGTACCCGTGGATGTGTTTGGGGCGAGGAAACATGCCTGAGCTGGGACCAGACACACCGGAGGGGCATGGCATGCCTGGCCATGGCAATAGAGACAGCTCGAGTAGCAGCTACGGAGCCCTTTGCGGAGGGTGTTTCACAGCTCCTGGAGGATGCCTCATCTCAGGGCAGTTTCACCTGCAAATGGATCCTAGCACCGGAGTAAGATGCCTGTAAGGTCTTGGACTCCTCTGAAGGTGGTGCTGAGGGCAAGGGGCTGCATACCAGCCGGCAGCATCGGGCTCCCCCGTGCCCACTTATGCCCTGGCAATGACCAGAGGCCATCCCTTAAAGCAGGGGAGGATGGAGCAGGGGCTTCTTCCATGCCAGTGTTTCTCCTGCAAGCAGTTCAAATACCCTTTTCTAAATTCCAGGGGAAACAGCTCGGGGTCATTCAGAGACACTGGACCCAAGCCCACCTTTCTCCAGCTGGTGCACCAGCGTAGCCCCCCATGCAGGGCCAGGGGCACCTGCTTTGCCCAGCCCTGGCATCCTGAGCCTGTGTCAGGTGGAAATCACCCTCCCTGATCCTCTACCAAGTTTTCACATGCTGGCACTCCTGTTTAAGTGGCTGTACAGTCTCTGCACTGTTTAATCCCTGTCCCACAGCCTTATCCACCCCAACCAGGCTGCACGGACACAACATCCTAATTAAGTGTTTCAGGTTCACACATACAGCTCTGGTTCTACTAATCCCCCTCACCCAGGGTGTAGGTGAGGCATGATCCCAGACATGTAAAGCAGATAAACCAGCACCTGGCATTTAGCAGATAGAGGGGAGCTTGTGACGGCTGCAGGATCTTGGCAGGCGTGAGCTCTGGCTCCAGCCCACTTAGGGGAAGGGCAATGCCCCCCAAGGGGTGACGAGCTGGTGTCGGTCGCAGTGTCAGCGCTGCAGCCTGCCTTGGGGCTGCAAAGTGAGGCGGAGTGCGGTGGAGCTGACCCTGTCACCAGCAACCTGGAGAGCCACACCTTGTCCAAAGCAGAGGTACCCCAGCATCCCTGTGCAGATACGCACCGGGATGAGGCTGGCCAAGGGCGGACGGATCATTTCCATCCGCCCAAGAGATGAATCCAGCCTGGGCAAGTGGTGCATGAGCCTGTGCACAGGCAGCTGGCAGGGAGAAGGGTACCAGCTATCAGATTCCTGCCCAAGCTCCCATGACCTGCCACCTCAGGTATTAAGCACAGTTTTAATCCTCTATCCCTCTTGTTCAATTCATAATTGCATCTGTGAGCTCACTAACACTGGCTGGGCCCAGAGATGGCAGGCAGGCAGTGAAGAAGGTCTGAGGCTCAATGGGAGAAGAGAGACCGGGCAGCAACAGGCAAGCGCCAGCTTTGCCTCCCAGCATCATTAAACGCAGCACATTCAGACTCTGCCAAGGCTGAGCCAGGCTGATGCCACACTGGGATAAAACAAAAGCTTTTTATAGCTGGGAACTCTTGGTCCCTCTCTCCCCTGGCACGCTGTTTGCATACTCACCATTACAGAACAAGCGATAAAAACAGCACACGGCAGGAGTCACAGCGGCATTGCTGCTCGCTGCCATTGCTGCCACAGGCACACTGACGGCAGGGACGTGGGCATCCCCCTCTGCCTGGGGCCTCACTGCTCTCCCCTTTTGTTCAGCCTTCCTCAGTTTCCCCACTGCAGCAGAGGGTCAGAAAGCAAATCCAGCACAGCAAAGGATTGTACTGAAAGTGCCAACGGAGCGTTTTGAAGGTTTTTGCCTGTCCATCCCCAGCCCTTCCCTGGAGCATGGGTGTAGGGAGCGGGGCAGGGGAGAGGCACTACTGCACCCAGAGAGATGCAGTTCAGCTTTGCGCTAGTAGAGACTGTGCCAGAGCCCCTCTTGAGCCAGGCTTGTGTTGCAAAGCATTGCCCATCCATGGAATTCAGAGTCAGAGCTGTGCTGGCGCAAGTCCCCAGCCCAGAGCAAAGGGCAAGGGCAGCCAGAGAAGTTCACCACCACAGCCCTGGGAGAGCTGTGAGCCCCAGCACCTCTGGGCTGGGCACCTCACCCCTACAGCCTCATCAGCACTCATTGCCCCATGATGCTTCTAAAAACGTTTTCCAAGAAACCACACATACTTTATGCCCCAGCCTAGCCAGGGCAATCTGAGCAGCCACCAAAGCCCTCAAGAGCTCCAAAAAGTGATTTCCTTACGCAAACTCTGGGGTAGCACCCAGGCAGGTATAAGGCAGCAGGCTCAGGCTCTGCAGGCAGGACTGTCACTGCTGAGAGCTGCCAATCCACATCACGTAAATCTTGCCAGCCCAGGACCCCACAGCATCCCCGTCCGCACAAGGGCTCCGAGCAAGCCCTGCCCAGAGACCCCACAGACCCACACCACCCTGCAATGCTCCGTGGGGCTGATGAGACATCCCCTCTGCAGCAAACCCACCCAGGCTCAGAGCCATCCACGACACAAAGCCGCACACCCTGTCACTACCTGCACCAGAGCAAGCCACCAGCCCCTGCGAGGCTGCCTGCCATAGTGCTGGCTGCCACCAGCATCCCACCACCTCCCCAGCCTCTTTTATTCCTCCCTCCCTCATCCCTAAATGCCTCCCAGGTGGAGGGGGCTGCATCCCCATTCAACGTTAACCCCCTCTTGCCGGGTGGGCTGGCATAGCTGAAGACCCTCCCCACCCACCCAGGGCTACGGGGGACACCCGGGGACAGCGCAGGACAGGGAGGACGGTGTGATGTTCTACCCTCTGCCTAGGCAAGAGCTGCTCCAGGAGCATCATTGCACCCCAGATCCCCTTGGCCGCCCGGTGCGGCGCAGGGAAGGAGCCCGGGGTTTGGCAGGGTGGGCACAGGGCCAGGTCAGGCACTGGGCTTTTGGCAACGGGTCCTGTTCTGCCTTTAATGTCCGCAGCGGTAATTAGTCTGGGGCTCGCTGCACTGAGACTTTAGGAATAGTTTCCATATCAGATTCACAAATCTTGCTTTGAAGTTGTTTGGGATTATCTGTCATCATGTTTCCTTGTCAGCACATAAACACACTGTGATGAAGCTTTAACCCGCTGGGTACTGCCTGTCCTGGGAAGGCTGCAGGAAGCTGTACATAAACGCTCGCCTCTATATAAACTCTCCTCCCCCGGTAAATGCAAGTGCAGCTCTGGGAGCCGTAGCATCGTGTCAGCCAGGGATCAGGCACAGGCAGCGGCAGGAAGGGAAAAATTCTCTGTGTCAGAACAATAAAAAATAAAAATGTGCTGTTTCACTGACTCTCATGCAAGCTGCTGGTTTTAGAATTTGGGTTAGTCAAGACATGCCCAGAACCCCACCATACCTGCCAAGGGAAACACGTTTCCCTTTGCAGGGCAGCATATATATCACCTTTAGGGGGATTTAAGCAGGGTTTGCGCTCTGCATCTGGGCACCTTATAACCCATCACACATCTCGTAGCTCCTTTGACCTGGCTGCCGCCCTAGCGCAGCCTCCCCGGCAGCCCGCGGCGGGTAGTCCTGGTCCCCCGGCACCGCCATCCCAGCTCGGGGCAAGCCCTGCTTCCCCAGCAGCGGGGACGGGAGCATCCGAGCTCCTGCGTGTCTGGGAGGGCGAGCGGCCATCTCACACGCTCACATCCTGTTTTCCAAGCGAAGCTCCTGGGAGCAAATGCATCGATAATGATGAAAGAGGCAGAGTGTACCCTGGGTACCGAGAAGGTCAGAGCCCGCTGCTGGCTGCCTGCTCAGGCAGGGCTGAGGTCACTCAAATTGCTGTTTATTAGCCTGTTCCCACAGTGTTTTGCCCTACAGACACACAGCTTTGGTGGAGGGAGCCGTGGCACCCTCCGGGGTGAAGGATGGGGCTGGGCAGGGCTGGTGGGATCCCTTCTCCTCACCTGGGGCACCCCAGGGTGTCTTTGGGGGGACAGACGGGGCTGGAGGGGTGGGAAACCTGGCACGGTGAATGCAGCTTGTTACCCCCGCGGTGGTGAGCAGCATCACTTCCCAGGGGAGCGGAGATGGAGGCACGGATCTCACTGCTGGGGAGGATCTGCCCTGCCCAGAGCAGGCAGCCCCGAGGCCGGGCACGGCTGTTTGCCATCCTGGGGCTGCGGCTCTTCCCGGGGCTACGGCAGCGTTGTGAGAATTAGGGAAAGGGGCATCGAGATCCTGAAACCCAGCCAGTGTCAAAGGCTACACTAAAGCAATCTCAGGTCCTTCTCCTGCTCCCCAAATCCCTGTGCAATCATGTTTTCAGATTAAAAAAAAAAAAATCATAATAAAGCTGTTTTCTTTCCCATGTTGCTGCAGGGAGACCCTGCGGCAGCAGCAAGAGCAATGCCTGCGGGCAGTTATTCCCCATTTCTGGCATTTTGAACACACCTCACAGCAGGGTTTCATTTTCAGCGTTTCCCATCTCCCCCCGGCTGCAGGTACCCAGAGATGTAAGAGCCCTTCTGCTGCTGCCAGGACCCGCAAAGGCTTCACAGATGTTTTCACCAGTCCTTCTCCATCGATTCTGGTTTTCCTGTGGCTATTCCTAAAGAAAAACAGGGTGGGGAGGAAGGAGGGAGAAGTTTGCAATAACATTGGTACGGATTTCACAAAAAGTGTGGAAACTGTCGTGAAAAATGTCAGCAACAAAAATACCATCTGAGAGCAGCTGTGCTTTCAGGCAGAGGCTTCTGAGGAAGAGAGGAGTAACCCGACGGTGGTTTTCCCTGGCTCTGCCCCCAAGTGTGGGGCAGCAGGGTCTGGCCCCACTTTGGGGAGAAAAGGCTGTTTTGGGCGAAGCTGGGCAGGGATGGGGGCACAGGTCCCGCTCACAAGCGTCAGCAGCCCCGAGCGGGGCCGCCTGCCAGCCCGGCCACGGCCACAGGACACCGGCCAAACCGCCACGTGCCGCATGCGTGTCAGACCCCCGGTGCTGCCGGCGGCGGCACCCCCCTGGCCCCTCTGCCCCCTTCCCTGCCCCGGGCACCGTCTGCTGAAGCTCCACGTCGTACCCCCACCACCTAACCACGTCCCCGCTTCCCAGTGCTCCGGTCCCCTCCTGGGCTTGACCCTGCACCCGCTGCACCCGTGCAAGGGCTCGCCCCCGCTTGCGCAGCCCCCGGGCTGTGTTTGCTTCCAGCCCGCGGTGCCCTTTGCAGGGTGGGAAAACAAAAGCAACAACGAGGAGGAGGAGGAGGAGGTCAGGCGCTTGCCCTCCGGCTCTGGCCCTGGGCTCCATGGTGGCTCCCATGCCATGGCGGCTATTTTTAACCCGTGCATTCCTCCTGCCTTCCCGACGTTTCTCAGAAACCTCCTTCTTGAGGGAAGCAAATGGGGAAAAGGTTCCCCCCCACACCCCACCGGCTGCACCCTGGGGCTCAGGTCCGGGCGCTGGGAGAAGCGGCTGCCCCAGTGCCCTGTCCCCTTGCCCAGCCCACCGGGACAGGGACCCGCAGGGCTGCGAGGGGCTCCGCGTCCCTCTGCCCTGGCAGGTGAAACTCCCTCCCTCAGACTGGGAGCTGAGCAAGATTTCACAGCTCCAGTTGCCCTCGTTGCTGCCCAGAGCCATCTTTCACAGCCCAGCTCCCTCCCAGCCCGGCTCCAGCACCCACAGCGCCTTCAGCCCGGCTGTTTCTCTTGGCATGCCGCGCAGGCGGGTGTTTCCATCGGTACACAGTTCACGTCACACGCAGAGCTCAGCTTTTACCCTTATGCAATAAGCACTGCAAGAGGCTTGTTGTTCGGTGACTCCCGGGTGCCTTTGGTGGGGAGAGGCGAGAATATGAATGGGGAGGTCCCGCGGCTGCAGCGAGAGCACCAGCAACGTGGGAGTGAGGAGGAGGAGGGGGAAGAGGAGGCAGAGGCTGAGCTGGTTTCCAAACCCCGACCTTCAGGGGAAGGCAGAGCCCACGCTGGCAGCTCAGCCTCACCGCCTGCAGCAGACCTGCCTGAGCATCCCCGTTCACACGGGACCGGGCACGGCCGCGGGGCAGCCAGGCTGCCGAGGGCAGGTTACTCAGTGCAGGCAGGGAATGAAAGCCTTTCCCCATCCCGGGCATTTCTGCGGTTGCGAAGGACAGCGGTGGCTTGCCCGGACAGGGCAGGGTGCTGTAGGAGCGGGGAGCCTGCCAGCAGGAACTGCTGGGCTGGCGGAGGGACCGAGCCCCTCCGAGGTCAGGAAAGGCCCGATGAATATTTTTTTTTCCTGGCTGGCACGTGGGCCTTTTGGCTCCCAGAAGAGACTTGAAAGCGTGAATGAGGGCAGCGAGGGGACTCCGGGTGCTGGGACCCCACGGCCGGGGTAGCTGCGCAGGGAGCTGTGCAGCCTGCCCAACCGTGCTGCCTGCTTCTGCCCCAGGGAAGAGCCCAGGATCCGCACCGAAGGGCAGGCGGATTGCTCACGAATGCTTGCTGACCCAGGGCAGCCTCCAGCCCCATCTGCGGACCCAGCCGGAGCCGGCCGGCACGTGCGGGAAGGGGCAAACGCAGCTGGTGGTGCATGGCAGAGGGATGCCGGGCGCGGTGCAAAGGGTGCGATGTGAGCCTGCGGCCGATGGGCAAAGGCTTCCCTCCCGATCCGGAGATGATCCCAGCTCCCGGGAGTCTGACTTGGTGCCGTTTGCTCTCCCTGCTCCGTTTCCCCCCCTGCAGTCACTTCTGCCAGGCTTTTCCCCCCGCAAGCAGCCGTAGACCCGCAGCCCCAGGGGCAGGGGAGCCCCTGAAACCCCTGGGTCCAGGGCAGAGCTTGGTGCGGGTGCGAGCAGAGCCCCGGCTTGTGCGAGGCGCTGGTGGCAAGTGTGTGCACGCCCTGTGCCAGCCTTACAGGGACGTCCCTGCCAAATTTCCTTTGCGAGAGCATGAACCAAACGGCCGGTTGCACTTTGGGTGCTGAGCACCCCCAGCAAGTCCCAGCCCCGACCCATGTCCAGAGGACCGGGACACTGGGGCCACGCTCCCACCCAGCCCTGGCGAGGGTTTTCCTCCCGGAGGGCTGCGGGCAGGGCGGAGGTGCGCTTCCCACATGCAGGATGAGCTTGTTTACCAGGGGCAACTTTTATCTGCACAAACAGCCCTTGGGCGGGCAAAGTGGATATGGGTTTGTCGTTATCTCTGCCGGCAATCAGAGGGGAATGTAAACACGGATGGGGTGGAAATGCCGTGGCACAGGGACAGCCTCGCCGGGGGTCGTCCCGAGATGGGCAGCAGCACCCAGGGACCCACCATCACACCGTCCTGCGTGGGGCCGGGGCTGGGTTTCCCAGCCATGGGAGAGCTGGGGTGCCCCGCTGGGCTGGAGACAAGCCGTCCCACAGGGGATCCATGCAGGCGGGGAGATGATGGATGGGGCGAGACGAAAGCCGCCAGTCCCTGCTGCCCACCATGCAGAATTTTACCCTCCCCTCAGTTTATTTTCTTCCTGTCTGCAGCAAGCCCTCCTGTAATCAGCAGCCCAGTTAGTATTGGTGGAAGTGCCAGCGGTGATAGCCAGGGATGGGCAGGAACTGCCCCAGGAGCTGCCCCTCGCTGCCCGTCCCCGGGGGCTGCTCTCACGCCAGGGGCCGCAGGGCAGCGGGGAAGGGGGCTGTGCCCCACAGCAGCCCCCGGCCGTCGCATGTGCAATGCAAACTTCAGTATTTCATGACTTACAAGATGCATTTCCCAAGAGCCACGAGACAGATTTCCCTCCCTGGGAGCCTGCTGGGGGGCAAGCGTTTTACAAAAAGCCAGCCCTGCTCAGCTAAAAGCGATTTAAACCAGGTCAGTAGCAAAGACACTGCAATTGCTGGTGAGCGGGTGGGGAGACGGACACCTATGAGAAGCACTTCTGCTCCCGATCTAGAAGGCAATACGGCGATAACCCGGTATCACGTGAGGATGATGAAGGGCTTTCCAGCCCCGTTAGCTGCCCAGGGAAAGGGCAGATAAAATGCCCTAGAGATGAGCATACTGTAAGCAGCAGGCGCTGGTAGCATGGGCAAGCAGAGGCTGGGGCCCGGTGCCTCTTCCCTGCCAGCCGGCGCAGGGCGGGCAGCACCCGGGCAGCAGAGCTGACTGCCGGGGGCATCTCACGACCTCCCTGCCCAGGAGCATCCCTGGTCCCCCGCGTCCTGCCAGCAGCACCGAGCTCCGGCAGGTGAGGGGACGGCGCTGCCGTGGCGGGGCTGGGGTCCCCACATCCCCCTTCATTTCTTTCCTTGTGGGCTGTTGGTGCCGCTCCTGCGCACAGAACCGCAGAGAAATGCAGGACGTCCCAGCGACAGGCGGCACAGGGGTCCTGCCTCCCCCCCCCCCCNGGCCCGCCCCCCCCCCCCCCCCCCGAGACATCACTGATTTATTGCCTGGGGCTGGTTGTTCCCTGGCCCTGGGTCCAGGTGGTTTCCCCCCTTTCTTTCTTCTTGCTTTTTTATAAATCTCCAGCCTGTGTGGGAAATGGGAGACAGAGATGGATGAGGAGGAAAGGCTATTGTTAGGGCTCTGGGCTGTGCATCCCGGACCGGCTCGCTCGGTGCCAGCTGGTTTCTGGGGAGGCCTCTCCAGCGGGGGAGATCGTATCAGCAGAGTCCAGGAAGGACGTCGCTGCCAGCCCGGGAGAGCAGAGTGTTCTCCACGATGGGCTGGAGCTCTGCCGGGCTCCGCAAAGGCAGCGAGAGCTGAGCATCTGCATCCTCAGTCCGGGACGGAGCCGTCTTAGAATCATAGAGACCTTTAGGTCAGAAAAGACCTTTAAGATCATCAAGCCCAACCGTTAACCCAGCATTGCCAAGCCCACCGCTAAACCAGGTCTTTTAAACACCCCCAGGGATGGCGACTCAACCACTTCCCTGGGCAGCCTCTTCCAGTGCTTGACAACCCTTTCGGTGAAGAATTTTTCCCTAATATCCCATCTAAACCTCGCCTGGCACAACTTGAGGCCATTTCCTTTTGCCCTACCTTGTGCTGCCCAGCTCTGCTGCAGCCTTTCGGGGTCTCCTGGGCACCCCAAGTGCTGCGCTGGAGCCCCCCCACGACGGGAACGTGCCTGCAGGTCTCAGGGCATGGAGAAGCCGTCTCTGCAGGACAAAAAGGGTCCGGTCCCCAGAAGGGGCATCCCCAGAAAGGGCATTTCGTGGCATTTTGAACACCCTGGAGGGTTTCCCCCCACGCTTTCTGTTGCAGCCAGTTCTCACCCACACCGTGACCCAGGGGTCCCCCAGGCGCCGAGGGCAGACACCCCAAAGGAGCGGGGGCTCGTGGCCCCCTGCTCCGCCCCAGCCAGGATGTGCCCTTAAGCCCTGACCTCCCCCAGCTCCTTGACCCCGTAACGGTCCATTCTCTGGGAGGAGGAGGAGGAGGAAATGGCAGTGGACCTTGTTATTCGGTGGCGGGATGCCTCGCTGGGTTGGGGGTCACTGCTGATGTCATTCGGCATGGCCGGATATGTTATTTTCCTGCCCCAGCGCTCGGTAATCGATTCAGCAGCTGGCATGGGGCGAGAGCTGCCTGCCTGGCACCGCAGCCTGCCCGGGGTCCCGGGGGTCCTCGGGGGGCACCGCAGCCTGCCCGGGGTCCCGGGGGTCCTCGGGGAGCACAGACCCCTCGCAGCGCCCCTCTCCACCCCCCAGCCCGGCAGGAGACCACTGCCCTGACCACACAAATGCTGCCCTGGAGAAAGGGCTCGGAGCCCTCCCGGGGACCCCCAGCGCCCCAGGGCTGGACCGTGGCTCCGCAGGGAGGAGGTGTGATGACACCCCAGGGATGGAGCGGTGGTCGGGGGGCCGTGGGAGCTGCTCAGCCCTGGCTGGCCGGGGCTGCCCGAGCCAAGCGCGGGTGGAAGCAGGCAGGGAAGGTTTGGCGGTGCCCAGCTGCAGGCCCTGGGCCAGGGTCCGGCGTGGCGTGCGGCAGCCGAGCTCCATCTGTTGGAGCCGGGGTGATGGCAGGGTTCGGGCAGGGCAGGGGCCGGCTGCGTCCCACCACCGCCTGGGCCAGGAGAGCACCCCAAGCCCCTTCCCAGGGACGGGCATCGCCACGGCCCCGGCCACCCCCATGGTCTTCCAACAGAGGCAAAACGTGGCCGGAACGACGCTCGCCCCCACGCTGGCTCCCTGCTTCCCTGCCATCAACAGATGTCAGCATCGGACCGGTGTCGCTGTGCGGGTCGGCAGAGCCCTGCGGTCACTGCTGGGCCAAGGAAGGGCTGCAGGGCGCCTAGCTTGCAGCGGGAGAGCAGGGGGCAGCGGCAGGGTCAGGCCCTCGGCTCATAAACCCTGTGGGGTCGGCATCGGCTGCCTGGCGTGCAGAGCACCGGGCTGGGGTAGCGGGGGCACTGGTGGGGGTCTGCCCCCGTCCCAGCCATGCCACCCTTCTGACAAGCTCGGGGAGCCCCTCTCCCCCCGGCCGGCAGGCAGGGCTGAGCTGCCGGCACTCATCACACTAGTGAGCAGGGGGGTCCTGCTGGGGGGAGCGGGCTCTGCCCTGCCCAAGGGTGCTCGGGCAGGGTTTGTGCCAGGGCTGCATCCCTGGGCACCCCAGCTCTGCCCCCTGCCCAGCCTGGGGCTCCCGCGCAGCGAGTCCAACCCACCCTGCCGCCCGCCCCTGCGCTCCGGCTTCTCCTTAAATGTTTCATTTCATAAAGTTTTAAGAAAAAACCTATTTTTTTTTTCACTGCCCCGAGGCCCGACCGGAGCAGTCCTGCTCGGGGGGCGGCCCAGCACCCCTCGGGGGCACGGCGTGGGGGTGCCGGACACGCGTGCAGGCGCTGTGTGTGT
>VZTV01015109.1:191-10683 GCA_013400875.1 Anhinga rufa
ATGTTAGAAGGTCTTCCATCCTCTGCAGTGCATGACTGACAACTGGTTGGATAAGCATCTGCAGTTTATTTTTGCAGAATCCTGACCATGTCAGCTAACAGGCGTAGCCATATGAGATTAAACTACTGCAAATGGAAATTTTCATTCTAAAATACATCTTTGTAGACTGAGGATCTCAAACTTTGATTTATTTGGTGATAGGTAGTTCTGGTACATTCTTGGGTGCATCCCCTTGCCTGTGTTTCTGATCACCTGAATAGGCAAGGTTAATGTGTGCATTGTTCCAACTGCTTGCCGGTCTACCGGACTGCAAGGCAAAGAGACACATGGCAAAAATAACCATTATGCCCTACCTGCAGATGACAACTTTTTTCCAGGATCTACTATGTCTTTCCATGTGGAGTCCCAAAAACTACCTCTGCCCCAGTCTGTTCCTCAGGTACTTACGTGTCCTTTTAAAGCTGTCTCATGAATGTCTGAGATTGCCTGCTGGAGCTGAAAAAGTGAGAGCTCATTGCATCAGTGCCATAATGTGCTGGCTGCTCTATCTCCTCTGCAGGTAGGAAGTATGTTGGGGTTCCTTCATTCTCCCACTTTCAGATTCCATATCCACATTCAGAAGTTTTCCTTCCACCAGTACAGTTATATCTTGTATTGACATCCTGTCTGGGACAACCTTCAGAGGTACTGAAACTGGCCTTTCTGGAAGCTGCCACTGCAGCCAGAAGAGTGGGAGAAATGTAGGAGCAGGTGAAAGATCCTCCACTCTGCTTTCTTCTGGGATAATCCCATGTTTTGGGGTGACTCTCAGTGCATTCCTGGATTGATGGCTGAATTTTATTTAGATTAGTCTGATAACTGCTAGCTTATACAACAAAATATCCAGAACTGTGACTGCCTTTCACATGCTGAGCTTCGGATAGAATTTGGCTTGTGATTTTGTCAGGAGAAGATTATTTAGTGGGACTTCGAAACTATTGACATACAGGGCTGAGAGGTGAAAGTACTGCCATTTTTCTGTGCAGACTGTAACGTGGGTAAGTGGCTCAGCAAGGTTTTGTTAAAAAACTGCACCACTAACTGTGATTCTCAGGAAAGGTGCCTATTAGTTAGTCTTGCTTGTATCTAGGGATATTCTGACAGCTATCTGGTTGCATTTGTTCTGTGATCTCCTTTATTCTCTCATTAAAGTTTCAGTAAAATCTGAGCCATGTAATATTTGCCTTAATCTGGTTATTTCTTTGCTTCTCCATTTCTTTATAGCCAGCTTCTCGTTCTTCAAATTGACCTAGCCTTCTCCAGTTTAGAAGTGCTGCAAATCCTCTATGTATATTTAATTGTTCCTCTGGAATAAATCCATCATTAATGGTTCTGCATTCCTCTGCCTTGTGCTTGCTGCGTCTGCCCAGAGCCCCGGTCTGCTCTATTCGGAGGCTTTCTATTCTTTCCAAGCAGAGTCTAAGAGTTAGGTTATTTTAAAAATTCCATATTTTCAGGTTATAATTTAATGTTCTTGTGTTGTCAGCATGAAAAATTGGTGATATTTCTCTTTCATAGTTATTTTAATGGTCTTTACCATGTATTTTCTCTTGGGAAACGGCTCACCATATTTTTCTGTCCTCTACCTATATCTTTCTCTGGTTAGTCCTGAGGAGTAAGTTCTGACACAAGACAATTGCATTTATCTCTTCCATTTGTTCTTGCAATTGGTCCTTTTTTTTTTTTTCTATTAGTGACCTTTTTGTTCTTGGGCTTGTAAGAAAAAAGGTCCTCTTAAACAGAGTAGAATTAAATGGAATATGATTTTGGGTTTTTTACAACATATTTCACTTTCATGGCATATTCACAAGTGCCAGACTACTTCTTTCAAAAATGTATTGATTTTTGTTGGAATAGCTGGACTAGGGGCTAAAAAGAAAAAAAAAAAGAATATAACACAGAAAACTTCATAAAATCATGCACCTGAAATAAAAACCTGTGTTCATCATTATGTCAAAAATAGAACTGCTGGTTCTTCCTATCTTACAGTAAGTAGTTTTATTTTAAGCTTATAGCTTTTGGAATTTTCATAGCACAATATTGGAATTCTAGGCTCAAGATAGAGAAAAAGAATTCCAAGAGAGTCACCTGTCTGATACAGGCAACACTCATAAATCAACTCTGGAAATCCCAGACAGGAAGGAGAAAGAAGAGCATACAAAAAGCTCAGAGGTACAACTAGAACCTTAACATGCACCATGCTTCCAAGGTGGAGAATATCACACTCTGCGAATGCTATGCACTTTTTTATTTGTCAAAAAAAATGGTTTTGCATAAGTTTGTTACACTGCTCTAGAAGGTGATTGCACTGCACTGGAAAAATGCTGTTGCACTATTGTTAGCTTTAAGTTGTACGTACATCACTACTGTTATGTAAGAGATACCGCACAACAAGGGATCTTTGCATGTGAAAGTAGTTTCAAGTCTTGAATATATTACACCATGTAAGAATCAGTATGTAGCTATATTTGCTTAAATGTTAGCACTGAGGGGGTTAATTAAATGGGCTGTGAAGATACCTGTTCTTTGCTGTTTAGGTATGGTAGTACCTCCAGTAGAACACCAAATGCAGAAGGATTAAAATATCTGTTGTGTAAATGTAATTATATTCTTCAAGGATAAATCACACGGCAAATGCTTCTATGAATCTCTGTTTCCACTGTTACTACAAAAATTGTTAATGGAGAGTAAACCTCTGAAAGTTTTCTCCTTATGAGTTAGAGCAAGTAAATTTTGAAAATATTGTAGCATTTTACATTTTAATAATGTGGTTTTGATTTTGGTACTCCCATTTTAAATTGTTTCTCTAAATATTACATCTCTTTCCTTTATTGACTTCACTCTGCAAAATCACTGGAGTATCTTTAACAACAAAATGTCAGGGCAGAGAGATCCTCATAGTGTCTCCTTTAGTGTAAGTTCCCTCCTAAATATATTTCTCCTAACCATTTCCTTCCTCATTTATACTACTAATTTATACCACTAATTATTGATTTTCTCCTAGTATCTCTCCAAAGCTTCCTCCTTTTTACTAGATAGTCTTCTCCAGCTTCCATCCTCTTATGAAATTACAGGTCATCCTCTTACTTCCAAGACGATGCATGTTTCTTGTACCCCTCCCCACAAGGATCTTGATTGGCATTGGCACGACTTCCCAGTGTTGCCATGCCCATCTCCATCAGTTCCCTTTCCATTACATTTCCCTGAGCCCATGCACCAACACCCACAAAGTGGGTTTCCCATATAGCTCATTCTTCTGGCTCCCTTTCCTTAAGTCCCCTCCTGAGGGGCAGCATTACCAGTATCATTCCTCCAGTAAGTGTCGTGCCCTACCCTGTTCTCCCCAAGACACCTATCTTGAGGTCAGCATCTTTCTCATTTCTGAACTTTCTTCCAGGGATAAAAAATGCTATGGATTCCCTGTTTGTGTCTTCGTTCCCTTCTAGCTGTCCTATGAGCCTAATTTAAGTGTCCTAATCTAAAATATCTCTTTCTAAGACTACATCTCACTTTCTTTCCACTTTTTAAGTCATGTTATTTTCAGTTCATATCCTGTTGCTGGGTAGAACAGCAAAACAGTTGTGCAGGGCAGCCTTTGAAGGTCAAGATTTGCTGAACTCTCAATGAGAACTTTATGAAATCTGAATCATTTTAATTTAGCAAAACACTTTAAAGACAAAGTAATTTTCATTAAATATAGCTATAGGGACAATTGAATCTATGGGAGGACTTGTACCATGAATAAATAAATGAGGAATACTTTCTCTAGAAATAAAAAGTAATTGTTTATTCTAAATTTTATTTATTTCTACAGGCAGCTTGCATTTGTGACCTTTACTTCATCAAAAGTGTTTACAGGGCCTTGATATATCTTACAAGTTCCATCTGTTTTGTCCACATTTTCAGAATGAACACATCGCCATAATTTTTACAAGTGTTTATGTAGGACTAATTAGTATTTTCAGCTGACAAATCAGCATGATTAGACACTACCCGTATGGTGGGGTTTTGGTGTTTTGTCACATTCATGAAAAGAAGGCTGTGAAATGTTTGTTCGTTGGAGTTGCAGTTTGAAGTGGCTTCCCTTTCCTATGTTTACTCTGCATTATTATATTCCTCAGGATGCCTTTGGACATCCTGCCAGTGAGATGAGGATAGGGGAACTTCGTCCTTCCATGCCAGAGACTCCGTTGTACCCACCCAAACTTGTTCTTCTGGGTAAAGAGAAGAAAGGTACTAACTTGACTTATAACCTTTTAGATGAAAGCATATGTAATGTACACAGACAGACACATTACTTAAGATGTTCTACACTTCACTCTGAATTGAAAACATATTACTTGTATATTTGTACACATGTGCATATATGTCCATAGTATCAATTTTAAAATGTTGTTTTCTGGAGCTTAGTTTTCAAATACCACCTCCTGAAAACCGTTTGCTGTGTTTTGTTTCAGAATCGACAGATGAGTCTGAAGCAGATAAGATCCATTGTCTGAATAACAGCGTTTCCTCAGGCACTTACTCAGACTATTCCCCTTCCCAGGCTTCCTCAGGGTCCTCCAATGCGCATGTTAAAATGGGGTCCTTGCAGACAACGGCTAAAGAAGCAGTGAATAACTCTTTGTGGGGGAACAGGTGTTTCCTTTCTTTCTTAACACAGCTTCTGGTTGCCTTTCATCTTATGTTGTCATATGCATCAAAGTGATCATATGCTATCTGTTAAGGCATTCATTTACAAAAATACAATGTTTTTACCCCAGTTTTGCAGAGGTGTACATAGCTATTCAAAGCCCAGGCTCTGTAGAGTTGGCCACCCATTCACACTCCATAAATGTCAGTAATTCTACAGCTGGTTTTTCAACTATATGCTGTAACCATGCATTAAAAGTGCCTAGTAATTGGGCTGCAATTATTCTGCTCTGTGTGGTCCTGAGCTGCAGCTGGCTGTAGTTTAGCGTAGATAGCAGAGTGTATGCCTCTCACATTACTGCTGTCCTGAGCCTTGCTCTGCCCTGAACTTCCAAGAACAACACAGTTCTTTGAAAGTTGTAATTTGCACTGGCCATCAGCAACCTGAAAACACTCTTGTACCATACCAGAAATACCCTGCCCTGTTTATTCCTGCCATAAAACACCTAATATAGTTCCATCCTAAATGTAGTTCCAGTCACAGGCTCTTCCTGTGAGGCTGGAGCCTACTCACTGGAGATGAATAAAAGCTTGGTGCTGAGAACATGCACAAACTGAATCTGGTATTTTTGTTTAAAAAAAAGAATAGTGTAAGTGTAAAAAAATCTTCCCCGGCACTCACAGAAGGTTATTTTTAAAGCAGGAAAATATGTTCAGCTGGCTTTATATGAACATGGCATTGAGCCACCCAGGACTTTTGACTGACTTCTTAGGTTCTCTGTGTATGTACTTACAGTATCTGTGCTCCAGTGCAAAAAACTCCTGCAGCCATTCATGCCAAACCAGTGGCACAAGGTGCACATCCCATAGTACAATCCCAAAGTCAGGGTATAGATAGGTGAATATTAGATTGCTTTATAATTGCATCTTTCTGATGACTGTTTATGTGGTCTATTAGAGGGCATTTTATCGTGTTTCGTTTTGGTTTGTTTTTGCAGGCTGGCGCAGTCATTTCCACAGCCCCTTGAAACAAAGCCATTGCTGAGCCAGCGGGAATCTGCTGTGGCGGGTTCCCTGCCACAGCGCACCGACAGGCGCCCGCTGAGTGACACCTTCGCCGACAGCTGGAATGACAGCTCGCACTACGATAACACAGGGTTCGTTGCGGAGGAGAGCACGGTGGAGAATCCGAATGCTAACCCCCTCCTGAGCACGAAATCCAGAAGCACATCTGCGCACGGACGCAGGCCGTTGATTAGACAAGACAGGATAGTTGGCATTCCCCTGGAGCTGGAGCAGCCGACGCTCAGAAACACACACGAATCTGAAGTGCCTCCTCCCAATCCTTGGCAAAATTGGACCAGAACCCCTAGTCCTTTTGAAGACAGGACAGCTTTTCCTTCCAAACTGGAAAGCACCCCCACCACCAGCCCTTTGCCTGAGCGGAAAAATCATGTCAAAGAGTCTCCTGAAATGACTGGCACCTTCACCCCAGGAATAGCATGGGAATATCATGATTCAAATGCTAACAGAAGTCTCACAAATGTTTTTTCCCATATCCACTGTCGCCCAGATCCTTCCAAAAGCATTATTTCAATCAGTAAGAGTACAGAACGGCTTTCTCCAATGATGAGGGATTTAAAAACTAACAAATTTAAGAAGTCACAAAGTATCGATGAGATAGACATTGGTACATACAAAGTGTATAATATACCCTTAGAAAACTATGCATCTGGTAACGATACTGTAGGAACCCACGAGAGGGTGGACAAGCTCCTGGGCCCGGAGCACGGCATGCTGAGCATGTCCCGCAGCCAGTCGGTCCCCATGCTGGATGATGAGCTGCTGACCTACGGCAGCGTCAAGGTGCAGCCGCAGCAGAAGTCGTCTGTCACGAAGAAAGTCTACCAGTTCGACCAAAGCTTCAACCCGCAGGGAGCGGTGGAGGTCACAGCGGAGAAGAGGCTACCGCCGCCTTTCCAGCTCAACCCCGAGTACATTTCCCAGCAGAGTAAAAACCTGCCCCAGGATCTGGTCAGCCCAAGGGCCTACCGTGGCTACCCCCCCGTGGAGCACATGTTCTCCTTCTCCCAGCCTTCGGTGAATGAGGAGGCAGTCAGTGCCCCCTTTGCGAGCCAGGGGTCTCGGCCAGGGTTCTTGAGGAGGGCGGATTCGTTGGCCAGCTCCACCGAGATGTCCATGTTCAGGAGAGTCAGTGAGCCCCATGACCTGCCCCCGAGCGATAGGTATGGCAGGCCTCCCTACCGAGGAGCTATGGAGCGGCAGAGCAGTATCTCGGTCTCTGAGTCTCAGTTCCTGAAGAGGAACGGCAGGTACGAAGATGAGCATCCTTCCTACCAAGAAGTGAAAGCCCAGACTGGAAGCTTTCCAGTTAAAAACCTTACACAAAGGAGGCCGTTGTCTGCAAGAAGCTACAGTACAGAGAGTTACGGCACATCCCAAACCAGGCCAGTTTCAGCGAGGCCTACAATGGCAGCTCTGCTGGAAAAGATACCGTCAGACTATAACTTGGGTAACTATGGCGACAAGCCTTCCGATAACAGTGATATAAAGACAAGGCCTACCCCTGTGAAGGGAAATGAGAGCTGTGCTAAAATGCCTGCTGACTGGAGACAACAGCTACTTAGACATATAGAAGCTAGAAGGTTAGACAGGGTATGTTTGGCACTTCTCTGCAATTAATGCCTTTAGTTGTGTGTTTCGGTATTTCAAACTATTTGCACGTACAGTGGTAACCACCAGAATTCCCAGTAATGAAATTCTTGCATTGGTGTCAGAGGAACTGGCCCGCAAAGGGGCCTGGGGGTGCTCAAAAGCAGCTGGAGTGAGGGGTAAATGCGTGATAAAGAGTCTCTGCACAAGTAACACACCATGGTGCATGTTACTAATGTAGTAAATGCTGCGGCACTGTCTGAAATAATAAAAACCATAAAAATCTCTCCTTATCAACAGATGTGAACGTGCTGCTAAGTCCACCATTTCAGTAATGATTTCAGAGCTTTAAAAGATGCTGGATACATCTTTGCAGTAAAAGGCAATAAAGAAAAGCATCACAGATAAAAAGTAAAATAATGTATTTTAGCTTTCATATCACTGTTAGTGCAGGGGATTTAAAGGTCTCTCTTAACTCTGAAGAATATCGCTGGATATACACTGCCACTGTTTTTATCAAGGAATGTGATTATTGCTCCTTTTAGCAGTAGGAAGTTATGCTTATTTACCTTCTATACAAAACGTAGTACAAGTACTATAGCGCATGATTTCGATAACGATCTTGACTATTCAATGACCTACTTCATGAATCGGGTTTACTTCATAATCTGAAGTGGTTGTGAAAAATTACTGTCATCAAATGCATAAGTTAGTTTCAAAATGTGTCCATATACCTATTTTATGCTAGATGCTCGTGAGTTTGGTGTTAATATATTCATTACCTTCCAGTTGCTCGGATGTGATGCATATTAAAATATCATTAAGGATCAAATGGATAAACTTTAAAAACTGGCTTGAAGGCTGAAGCTTTTTCCTGACTTCAGCTATTTTCCTTGTGTGTGTAAAACTGATCGAAAAATAAGTAATACCTAGACAAAATAGTACACCCCAAGTAGAGACATTTCTAGTGGAAAGAAACACTTCCCAGATGATGTTTGTTTCAGAAATATCTTCACACTCAGTTTACAACGTGTATTTGCTTAAGAAATAGTTTATCTCATGGAAGGCTGACACTGGTGATTTTATCTAGTTAAGTTTAGTTCATAGTAATCCCTGCAGGTGCCAGCGAGCTAGTTTCTAGTTGTTTGCAACATACGCACATTGCAAAGCTCTAAGAAGCTGGGCTGTCTGGTGGAGATTTTGCTGATGAGAACGCCTGGGCACTGTGGTGCAGCAGCTGCTCCAGGAGAAGATGCTGCCCATCTGCCCACAGCCAGTGAGGTGCCGGTCCATACAGGACCTGTGTACCCGCTGTGCTGGGCCCAACCACAGCTTGTCCCTTGTAGGCAGCTGCTAGCCAGGGAGCAGTGGCAAATCTCTTAAGATGGTGCAGAGCCTTCTTGTAGAGGGTTTTTTCCTCTGCCTTTGATGCTCTTTTGTGCTAGATACATGTTTTCTGGCCCATCCATGGTTGCGCAGGCGTACCAAAATTTGGCCATATTTGCAAAATAAAGACTTGTACTGTGTTATATACCGCAGTTTTCAAACTACAGATAACGACATATTTCATCTGCTGTCAGCGTTGAAGTCTTTTATGGTATCCATTTTATGTATAATTAGCAATGTATTTGCTTCCGTGTGACCCAGTGCATGCATCAAGAAGCTATTTATTTCTTGGTACTGTTTGTTTGCTTAAACTAAAACTTTGTGAAATTAACCATATATGTGTGATACTTAATTCAATGAGCATGTGTGTTCATATCCTGTCACGTGGTTGTTTCCTCTACTCAGACCGCTGCTTACAAACACAACACAGTTAGCCTTGGCATGCTGCACTCTGGAGGTTTTTCAGCAATGCATGCCGGCAGAAGCATGACTTTAAACTTGCAGACTAAATCTAAATTTGAAAACCAAATGCTTCAAGAGCTACCTCTACCGAAAGTAAGTATGGGATAGCCAGCATATACCAGCATTACAAAATAAATTAATAATACTCCTTGCTTTTTCCTGGTTTAGCTTTTGCCTATTATTCATGCTTATATTATACACAATCCAAAAAGCAAAGATGATAGTAATACAATTTTCCTACTCAATAATCTTGCTTTTTGGATTAAGTAGCTCACATGGCTGTCATTACTGCTTTCTGCTCTCGTGTTACAGACTGATGCGATCATTTTCTCAATGACTTAATCTGTGCACAGAAATGGACAACATGTTTTGTTTTGTGACTGATCTTAGAAAAATTAATGTAGAAATGTTTAATATGCATTCAGATAGGCTCCAAGAGGCAGGGATTTTAACGTATGAACTTGAATTGGGTATGTGGTAATAGTTGATGGGTTTTGAGTAGATGCCTACCACACCTAAACTAATTTTAAACTTTTGTTGCCTATAGAAAGAAAACAATTTTCTCATTTTTTACTGTTTGTTTTACAACTATTAGCAATATATTGTTAAGTACATACATTCAAAATTACATACAAACAAATGTTTGATGGGAAAAGCACATATGACAAGCCAGAGAGGGACATTACTGAAATATTTTCAGAGTATCAGAGAGGCGATGCTGAGATCTTAGTCTCTGTCACGTATGGCTACAACAGGGTCACAGCAGCAACCAGTTGCCAGACACTTGCAAGCAGTCGCACTGTTGGGATAGAGTGTAACGGCAGGGGGCTGCTGCAGTGCTAGAAGTGACGAGCATCATTAAGTGTCGTACTGCATTAGCATCAGTAGCTGTTGGTACAAATTAGCAACATCTCTGTGAGTAATTAAAAGGTAACAGAGCACAGATCCAGGTGCTGAAATGTGATCATCTTCACTGTTAATTCCTGGACTAGCCTCAGGCGTGGTTTGGCCCAGGCCAGCTGGCACCCTCCCAGGCAATCCCTGGCCGGCCTCTGGAGCCAGCACTGGCCAGAAATTCCCAAAGGAGGGTTTCAATGCCTGATTTAAGAGTTTGGATCCAAGCCTGTTTAGAAGAATAAGATAATGTAATGGCAGCAACATGACCAGATTGTTCTGGTTGGCTGGAAGACAGGCCTTAGCACTGCTTAGCATACTAATACAGGCATGTGCATCGTACACTGGATTTCCAAGCAAATCTGTGATAGGTTAACAGTACGCACACACACGCACGCACGCACAA